>OAMR01000895.1:48135-80882 GCA_900205405.1 Echinochloa crus-galli | reverse complement strand
CGATCTACCTTGGAGAGCGAGCTAGAGCCGGGATGCCCAAGGCGCTGGTGCCACAAGTCCACCATCAACGAGCACCATCTACTACCCTTTTGCCCTACTCTGTCACCACTTCATGTTGCCTTCAACCAGATTAGTTTGGCTATATCTTGACCCGTGCGTTCCTCGTTCAGGAGTCACCGTGAACTGTAACTCAAACCTCATGCTTCATCTCTGCCTCACAAAGAAGCCGAGGTCTCACTTGCTTGTAAGCATGAAATTTTCAGAACTTAAGATCATTACAATCCAGTCATATTGATTCAGAATGGGCCAATCTAGATCTCAGCTAGCTCTAATTTAACTGCACATATATGGCATACATGCTTCGACTATCCACACAAGTACACTCTAGACAAGGGAAGCATGTACAAGACAAATTATTTAGACCTTGAATTGCTTCGCCTTTTTCTGCAGTTCCACCTTGCAGTAAAGCTACAGCTACATGTGAGCACGTGACAACTCTAAACAAGCCTGCAGGTTGTGCCCATGGGGGCATTGGCCATTGATAGAATGGCAAAAACCTTAACTGCTTTCCTAGTGGTGATTGACTGATTGTTGCCAGTCGTCTACTGTCCTGCCTCCTCTGCACTGACTCAGTAGTAGAAATACGAGGAGAAGATGCAGAGCATTTGGAGGACTCGTGCCGGTGGCGAGGATTATTCTGAGGGGATGAGCACGGCGGGGTTGTCGAGATGGATAACGGCCGGGACCGGCACGGCGTCTCCCGGGCGGGGCACGGGAAGGAGCGAGACGCAGAGAGAAGCCATGGCAGCACATGTCTGCATAGAGGCAGAGCTTCACCTTTGCGCACGCGCCATGTCTGCGCCGGCGCCGGCCATGGCGGCCCGGCCAGCACCCTGCCGGTCCCTTGGTTCGTAGAGACGTAGACACGAGCGTGCAGGCGCCGAGGGAGTCGCCGATCGAGGTGGACACGAGGAACAGTATGGAAGCGAGGTGCGGTCTGAGTTCGCCGCCGCTCCGGCGAGCCGCGCGGCATGAGGTCCGGCAGGGGTGGTCGGCATTTGAGACACCGACCGGGTGGTCGGTATTTGAAATACCGTCCAGCCCCTGGGTACCTCATAGCCGCACGATCCGATCTGTACGGCTCAGATTGGGCTGCGCATCGCTCGAGCGTCTCCGTCGTCAGGCACGCACACGCTATTGCCGGAGGCCGCGTTCGCCGCGACGGGCATGGATTCGATCGGTGGCTAGGGAGAAGGAGTCTTGCCGGCGACGGTGGCCAGGCGTGTTCCGGCCTCTGGAAAGGCTTGTCCCAGCGATGGGGAGCTGCTCCCGGCGGTGGCGGTGGCGCTCCTGTCGTGCCGGGCGGACGACAGCAAGGAGCGCGGCGACACTTTTGGTCTTCTTCAATTCAATTCGCCGTGCTGGCCGTACCAATGGCAGGCGCACGGGGAGTTCGTCGTCAGCGCCGGAGCACGGAATGAAGATGGCGGTGGGCGTGATCTGCAGCGCGCCATAGCAGCAGCCGACGGCGGCTCTGAAGAGCATCGGACCATGGACCTGGTCGCTTGGCCGTCGTCGGGGAGGAGATCGAGCGCCCGCTACGTCTACATGCTGGACACGACAAGACGAAGAAATTCAGGAGGCTGGTGACTCGCGGCACGCCAACGTGGTTGTGGGAGATTTGTGGGTATGAGATGGACCGAGTGATCGATGCTAGCCTCCTTTGGCCGACGAAGACCATGCCATTCCAGGTTCACAAAAGTTTTTTCAAGCTAAATCCCAGTACCAAGAATCCGAGAAAGCATCATAGGGTGTTTTGCGATTTATTCTCTTAATTGTCTAGCATTTTCGTTCTTAATCAAAGTACAATTATGTTTTACCATATTGCCACCAGAAATCCTCCATTATATTGCTATCTCACCGCGTCGTCGACAAACCACCTCTACTATTGGGCCAACGCTCCCTCTAAATCTTGAAAACCGTATGTTATTCCTAAAATCCCCAAATCATGAACCTAAATGTTGGAAGTTATCATCGGAACCGGAGAAGAAAACAAGTGAAAAATTGATTGTGGGATGGGGAGAAATACTGGGCTTTGTTTGGGTTCAAAAGTATTAAAGTGGGTTAGAGGAGTTTATGGAGGAGCGATTTCCCCTGCAAGTCAAAATCTCCCTCAATTCTCTCCAATCCCCATCAATACTTTTCGACACTCTGGTTCCCAAACAAATCCTAATAGGATTAAGTATTTCTTTTTAGAAGAGGATCAAGTAGTTTTGATAAGAAATTTAGCAACATATAGAAATTCCCATTATATCTTCCACTTTTCCACTAGATTTAGAGCAATGGTCTCAAGTACGCCTTTGAGTGTATTTGCTTTGCAATCAATTTTATCCGATACTTATTTTGTCTAATTTAATAGCATTGGCTATCTTTGGCTAACATTTTGTTTGGTTTGAAAACTTTGGTAAGTAGCCGTCCATTCGTGTCATTGTCAAATTTTTACTAGGAAAAGTGGATGGTATCGTTAGGAAATCCAAAAATATATGTTGTTTTCCAATTTCCTTTTAAATTGGGTTTGTCTGTCCATAAGTAAACTTATAGATTTGCTTATGTAATAGTAGTTTTGTAACATGTGTTTTGCTTCCTAGTAGATGGAGTCTCAAGAAGCAAGTGAGTTGTAACAATGAACAACAAAATGTGTTGGATCGTAGAGAGGCTAGTAGTGTAGGACCTCATTGATTTGCTTAATAAAATACACTATCCCTTCTAAATAAAGCCAATAATTTTTATAACCATTCGATTTAGATCTAACGGTTAGAGATCAACATCTTCTCCTTTATAACCCTACCTCCATCCACCTCTTTCTCGCATTCAGTCTACTCCCCTCCACCCTCGCGCCGCCGCCGCCACCACATCCCGCTCACCACTTCTCTACTCCTATCGAAGATGGAGGTAACAAGTTTCCCGCAAGCTTGCTCCCCTCGTCCCCGTTGGGTTTGAGGCCTCTGGCCACCCTCATGTGATGAATCAAGCTTCTCTTCGCATCATCGGCTCCCACGGTCCGCGCAGCTCCACCCACCGTCTTTGGTTGCTCCACCGCTGGATCTGGTGCAGCTAGCCACCACCATCGGCCGCCCTACCAGACGACCTTTCAACATCGGTATCTCTCACCATAATAGGTATGTCCCCACCCCAAATCATGAATCCTCAATGACTGGAGCCGCCGCGACCGGCGGGGATGGTAAGCACCGACCCCTTCTCGCTGTTTCTCACGAACACAGCACACACACGCACATACACGACCAGATGCACATATCCTGTATGTATCAATCCTCAATAGAACTAACAGGACCTCCACCGTATCGCGGTCAAGATGGCAACGGGTACCCGAAACTCGACTATCCGATGGATTTTACGATATCATCACCCGTGGATGTGTTAATGGCTCTGTTTAGCCCCATTTCATCACTAAACTTCTAAAAATTTTCTCTCCAAACTTCACTTTTCACCTATCACATCAAATCCCTCTCTTCATACATGGAGCACTAAACGTGAGTAAATAAAAAAACTAATTGTATGATTTTGATGTACACGACGAGACGAATCTTTTGAGCCTATTTAGGTCATGGTAGGACAATGTTTACCACAAACAAACGAAAAGTGCTACAGTGCGCTACAGTGTCCGATATGACTTTTTCACCCCACTTTTTACCTCTTTCCATGGAACTAAACATCCCCAATGGACAAAACCCTCTACCCATCGGATAGAGCGGGTGAAGAGGTACGGATGTATAGTACCCATGCCCGCAAACCCGTGGGTAAAATATACCCGAAGGCCCAAATAAATCTAGCCCATATACTTGCTGGCCCATATACACATGGCTTGTGTATATATACTCAGATGGATGAGAAACCCTAGCCCAAATCTCATTTCTATCCCCTCCTGCCTATACCTGGGATTGGATGAACATCCAAATCCTATTCAACGGAATCCAACAAAATCCGTTTTCACCGCTAGCCCTGTCCAATCCAATCCTATTAATTACTCTATCATCCAAATCTATTCAACACAGTCCAAACGTCTCTACTTAGCCAAACACGCTACTTTTGACATGGGACCCACATGTAGATCTCATCATATAATTTGGACAAAGTAGCTACCCGTCGTTCTGAATCATTTGCAACAAATTTTAGCCAAATCCGCTAAAATTTTATAGTGTGAACGCGAGGTTTAAGTTTTAGGATCCAGCTCCGTCGTTTTGAGTCATTTGCAACAAATTTCAGCCAAATTCGCAAAATTTTGTAGTGTGAACACGAGGTTTAAGTTTAGGGTCCTGCTTTTGACGTGGGGCCCATATGTGAATCTCATCATATAATTTTGCACAAAGTAGCGGACCGTCGTTTTGAGCATTTGCAACAAATTTCAGCCAAATCCACTAAAATTTTGTAGTGTGAATGCGAGGTTTAAGTTTTAGGGTCCGACTTTTGACGTGGGGCCCACATGTGGATCTCATCATATAATTTTACACAAAGTAGCGGACCGTCGTTTTGAGCATTTGCAACAAATTTCAGCCAAATCCGCTAAAATTTTGTAGTGTGAATGCGAGGTTTAAGCTTTAGGTCCGACTTTTGACGCGGGGCCCACATGTGGATCTCATCATATAATTTTGCACAAAGTAGCGGACCGTCATTTTGAGCATTAGCAACAAATTTCAGCCAAATCCGCTAAAATTTTGTAGTGTGAACGCGAGGTTTAAGTTTTAGGATCCAGCTTTTAACGTTGGGCCCACATGTGGATCTCATCACATAATTTTACACAAAGTAGTCGACCGTCATTTTGAGTCATTTGTAATAAATTTCAAGCGAGGAGCAGGTCCTTTGTTTTGTTTTGCAATAAAATCCAACACTAGTGGATGAAAAGTATATGGATGTCCAATATCCAGTTAGGTCTAAGTCGAATAAAGTCCAGCTACTAAAATCCAATTGAATATGGATTATAGCTGATCCAATCCCAGGTATACTCCTGCCTCTCCTCCCCGGTAACAGCCGCCACCGCCGCTACAGTGCCACACATCCAACACCCCAGTCGCGGCTCCCTTGGCGCTCGTCGCCGCCATTCCATCCATGGCAGCGAACTCTGCCACCACACGCGAGTACGAGTGATGCTCTCCTCATCCTTAACCAACCTGCACCCACCGGAGCCGGATCCGGAGGACGCCAACAAGAACAAGCCATCGGCTACTCCGTCGCTTGCGCTGCAGCACATGATTCTGATATGAAGAAGGGCGTCCCGCGTCCTGCAGCATCTGTAACTCGACGCCTCATCAAGCAGGCGGCCGCAGGAGGCTCATCAAGTAGCAAATCACTATAGCATGAAAATAACATGTTGCATTGGCGTGCTACTTAATGTAAAGAAAGCTAGCTAAAATAATTCCTTTCACTATTCAACAAGCTAAAAGAATTCCTATCACTATTGAACACACTATTCCTTTCACTATTTACTGCTAGCACGCATAGATCCTTGTCTATGCTCATTTACTGGTTAGGGGCCCGTTTGGGTCCCTGGAATTGAAAGTCATTTTAGTAATCAGATTCTAGTAATCAAATTCAATAGGAAATGGATTACATAGAATCAGATTCAATTCATTTTTTATGTTTGGATATCTATAGAATCATTTTTCAGGAATCAAATGTCATATGGTACGGTGTTTGGATGACTAAACATAGAATCTTTTTAAGCAATGCATTCTCTTCAAACAACTGTCTCTGAACACACACTCTTCTACTATTTCTCTCTCTACACACACCCTCTCTCTCAATACGCACTCTCTTCTACTATCTCTCTACACACACCCTCTCTCTCTACGCACTCTCTTCTATTCTCACTCTCTCGACACACTCTCTTCTATTCTCTCTCTCTACACACACCTCCCTCTACACACTCTTCTATTCTCTCTCTCTTCTATTCTTTCTCTCTACTCTTTCTCTCTCTACACAGAAACAACACATATTATACTTGCATGTCAGGTTATAACATAGGTTCAGCATCACTCCACCGAGCCTACAACAGCCATCATATTTTCATCACAAGCATAAACTACACACGCTTTTATATATGATATATATACATACTATTAACCGAACCGACCAATAATCGTTTAATATTTTCCGACGATCCAAGCTAATTGACCAACACGCTCCGCTGCTTCAGCAGCAAAGAACAGACAACAAACGAAATGGTGCCATCGAAGTGATGATACAGCAGTAGCAAACAACATTCATTCCCCAAGGGACAAGTTACAAAATGAGCGGCAGCAGGGAGTCTGTGCTCAAACTAACAGAAGCTTCTTGGCAGGTGAGTAGAGTGCGACAGTCCGGATCAGGGGGCTGGAGTATAACTGTTTTAAGCAATGCATTCTCTTCAAACAACTATCTCTGAACACACACTCTTCTACTATTTCTCTCTCTACACACACCCTCTCTCTCTACGCGTGTGTGGGTAAGTTTTTCAACCCGTGAGCGGGTAAGGGTATTTTAACGGGTAGAATTTTGTATGGCGGGTGCGGGTGTGGCGTGGCGGTACCCAGCGGGCATGTACCCGTCGCCATCTTGATACCGCCGACCACCCACGCCGTCCGGCTCGGTGTTTGCAACTTGGTGACCGCCGGCGGCGGCGGCGGCGTTGACGTGCTCCCTGTGTCCTGTGCGGGAAGGACGTACAGCCCCACCGGCCCTTACGCGTGTACGGTGATCACGCCGCCGCCGACGAGCGCGACACTGGCGACCTGGGCGTAATCATCTTCACGGTGAGGAAGGGCCATGGCAGTATGGCACGGGCACTCACGTCTACATGCATGCTGGACACTTCAAGACACGAAGAAGTTCAGCAGGCTGGTGACTCGCAGCACGCCAGCGTGGTTGTGGAAGATTTGTGGGTATGAGATGGACCGAGTGATGATGCTGGCCTGGTTTGGCTGATGAAGACCATGTCATTGCAAGTTCAGAAAAGTGAAAGTTTTTTCAAGCTAAATTCTACCAAGAATCCGAGAAAGCATCATACAGTGATTTGCCATTTATTATCTTAATTGTCTAGCATTTTCATGACCAATGTACAATTGTGTTTTACCATATTGGCACAGCTCCCGGTTGTCACACTAAACTATCAATGTTGCCCTCGCCTCAAACCTTTCCCCACCAGCGATCCTCCATTGCTTTCTCGCCACGTCGTCCACAAACTACCTCCACCTCTCCATTGGGCTAATTCTCCCTCTAAATCTTGAAAACCATATGTTATCCCTAAAATCCCCAAATCATGAGCCTAAATGTTGGAAGATATCCTTAGAACCGGAGAAGAAAATAAGGGAAAATCATTAGATATCATTAGAATCTCCCTCAATCCTTTCCAAACGCTCTCAATACTCTATGATACTCCGGTTCCCAAACAAATCCTAATAGGATTAAGTAGTTTTTTTAGAAGAGGAATAAGTAGTTTTGATAAGAAATTAAGCGACATATAGAAACTCCCATTATATCTTGCACCTTTCGACTAGATTCAGAGCAATGGTCTCAAGTACGTCTTTGAGTGTATTTGTTTGCAACCACTTTTGTCCAATACTTATATTGTCTAATTTAATAGCATTGACCATCTTTGGCTAACATTTTGTTTGGTTCGAAACTTTAGTAAGTAGCCGTCACTTCGTGTCACTGTCAAATTTTGACAAGGGAAAATTGGATGGTATTGTTAGGAAATCCAAAAAAAATATGTTGTTTTCCAATTTTCATTTTAAATTGGGGTTTGTCTATTTATAAGTAAACTAATAGATTTGCTTATGTAATAGAAGTTTTGTAACATGTGTTTTGCTTCCTAGTAGATGGAGTCTCAAGAAGCAAGTGAGTTGTAACAATGAACAACAAAATGTGTTGGATCGTAGAGAGGCTAGTAGTGTAGGACCTCATTGATTTGCTTAATAAAATACACTATCCCTTCTAAATAAAGCCAATAATTTTTATAACCATTCGATTTAGATCTAACGGTTAGAGATCAACATCTTCTCCTTTATAACCCTACCTCCATCCACCTCTTTCTCGCATTCAGTCTACTCCCCTCCACCCTCGCGCCGCCGCCGCCACCACATCCCGCTCACCACTTCTCTACTCCTATCGAAGATGGAGGTAACAAGTTTCCCGCAAGCTTGCTCCCCTCGTCCCCGTTGGGTTTGAGGCCTCTGGCCACCCTCATGTGATGAATCAAGCTTCTCTTCGCATCATCGGCTCCCACGGTCCGCGCAGCTCCACCCACCGTCTTTGGTTGCTCCACCGCTGGATCTGGTGCAGCTAGCCACCACCATCGGCCGCCCTACCAGACGACCTTTCAACATCGGTATCTCTCACCATAATAGGTATGTCCCCACCCCAAATCATGAATCCTCAATTCCTACTCAAGATCCCCTACCCCTATCCGAGCTTATTCAAGATGCAATAATTCAATTGAGTTGAAATCTTCTTTTGATGCCTTTGTGGTTAGCAGGGGGATATAAATCACGTGATGCCGCAGGTGAAGCGATCCCGCCTTGCATCATCACGGCCGCCCTTTTCCACCTCTGCAGCTGCAAATCCAACACGGAAAAGGGGATGGTTGTTCAGCCGGTGTGACCCCTCTCAGAATTTGCCGGCTGATGATGATGGCACGCCGCTTATGGATGAGATCATCCTCTTCATCTTCGCAACCTTCCTTGAGATCGCCGACCTCGTTCGTGGTGCGGCCACTTGCAGGCGCTGGCGCCGCCTAGTGTCCAGCGAGTCCGCCTTCATCTGTCGCGAATTGCAACGACCAGGCCCTAGCGGTAAATTCCTACCGCCGCTCGCCGTCGGCTTCTTTCATCACCATGATGCCACCACAATACGCTTTGTCCCCATGGCTTCTGCGTCACGTCGGTTCCCTATCCTTCGGGGTAAATCTCTTTCTCTGAGCATGTTCGTCGATACTGGGTTGTTCGACTACTCCCGCACCGTGGCCTCTAGGAATGGTCTCCTCGTCGTCGAACTCCGGCGTGCCAGACACAGCAGGACCCTTAGGCTGTGCGTCTGCAACCCCATGACTGGTAAAGTGGATGTCCTGCCATCCCTAAGAGGCAAGGACGGTGTTGGTTACTACGCGTGCACGGTGCTCACTGCCGACCACTACCAAGTCCAGAACAGAGACACCAACACCCCGCGAATATCTTCCTCTCACTACCAGCTGCTCATGGTGTACAAGCGGCGCAGTTTTACCGCATTTCGAAGCTACTCATCTGAGCACAAGTGCTGGAAACCTCAACGCACGGTGACCGGCTACCAGCTCGGTAGGGAGCAGATGGGCCTGACAGATGGTGGCGTCGTGGCCTGTGGTGGTAGGGCGGCATACTGGATAGCCAGGGACCTTGTGTTTGGGCTGCGCCTCGACACGCTGGAAGCAACAGTGGCAAGGTTACCTACATCGGAAGGAGGTGAAGCCTTCAATATGCATAACACCTTGCTGGGCATGACACCAGAGGGGAGGCTCTGTGCCATTCAGTGTTGCCCACTGCGTCTCCAATTGGTGGAGGGTCCTACATGGCAATATAAGTTTAGAATACGCGTAATGACCTATGGTGCCCATGACAGCGTCGATAATGGTATCCTACAATTGGACGACAGCTTGTGGATGAGGAGTTTCGAGATAGAACAATCCTTGCCTCGTGTTGTGCGTTCGACCAAGGTGAGGTTGCAGTGGTTTTGTGAGAAGAGCGGGCTCGTGTTCTTCACCACTGATGACTGCAGTAGCCATAGGACCGATGTTTATGCTCTGAGCCTAGAAACGATGATGGTTGAGAAGATGGCCAGCAATGACGGAGACAGTCACATGTGGTGCAACCTTTATGGGTACGAGATGGATCAGATGAGTTACCTGACATCCCTTGCTGGGCTTGAGCGAGAAGACATGGAAGATAACTAGATAAGTAATTTGTGTTTCTAGTAATTTCAGGTTGCGCTGTTAAGTTAAACATACCTGTGGATGGTCTGCTGATACCTTTATTTTGTTTTTTCATATTAATAAAACTGAATGTAGTTCTTTGTTTTTCATTTCCATACCAAATGGAAGTCTTTGTTTTTGTATTAAAACTGAGTGTAACTATTTGTTTTTCATATTAAGAAGCCAGTATCAATTCTTTGAATTTTTTGTTCATCTAGTGTGATTGGTCCATAATAAAAAAAAAGATGAACAAAACTTTTTCAGCGGTGGCATCCATGTTTCCCCACCACCCCACCCAACTTGATGCCATGAAAATTAACTTCCTCATCATGTTGCCTTCAACTGCATTGGTTTTGTGTTGTCTCGAACCCTTTCTCATTTCCTAACCTCATGCTTGATCTCTAATCCTCACAAAGAAGATGAGGCCCTCACTTGTATGCACGGAATTTTTTAAAATTTAAGAACATTACAAATCCTTCTCAAGGGATAGCCTGACTTCTGAAATAGTGGGAACGTTTAGACCCAAAAGAAAAAAAAAAGAAAAGAAAAAAGAAAACCAACCACAGATCATCTCCAAATCTCTTAGCATCTACTCGATCTCTCCGTCACGAAAAAATACACTTTAGGTTTGTCCTAAGTCAACCATTTTTTTTATTTGATTTTGAGCTTCGGTCTATTACAATCCCATTTTTATAGGGCCTGTTTGGATGCTCATTGCTAAACTTTAGCGGGGAGGAGGGGACCATGCAGGGGCAAATCTGACTTTTAACAAATTTTAGCAATCTATAAGTACATGTAACCAAACAACCTCCTTACTAATATTTAGTAAGATAAACTTTAGTTAGAGGAGAGAGAACATGGGTACTAGTGGAAAAGGTGAACTTTAGCACATTTTAGCAAAAGTTTAGCACCCCTTTCATGTGCTAAAGGTTTTGAGTGCTAAAGTTTAGCAATACCCTTTCAGCAATTTATAAGTAAGGGTGTTTGGGTACTCTAGTGCTAAAGTTTAGTAAAAAGTGATGTGCTAAACTTTAGCACTATGGATACAAACACCCCGTAGTCGTCTTCTCTTGTGTCTCATCTTGGCCCAACTCAGTTAAGCAGCTACTAGCACGGCACGCGAACCTTCTCACCACTTCACCAGCTGCTGCATCATCGTATCGGCCCCACGTGTCAGGAAGTCCCGCAACAGCTCTGAAACAATTTTCCACACGGTAGCTAGCGATGATCATGCCAGCAGCCGATCGAGCCGACGACACAGGGGTTGAAGATGCAGCACAACACAACACGCATGAACAAAACGATAACGTCAAAATAAGGATCGGTTGCATGGCCGACGCTGTGCCGCCCAAAAAGTTTCTGTGGACTAGCTGTGCATTCCGAACCTAAAGCCATTTCTGATCGCTCCGGCCTCCTCACGACGTGCCAGCCCCGCGCCATGGATGGCTGGCACAGCTTTCGCTATGCACACTACACTTGCAACAAATAAACGGAGTCCACAGCAGGCTGTCACAGGGTTTGGTCCATGCCTCCTCCATCCCCGGTTTCAGATACAAACATCATCCATCATATCGATCATCACAACAGTCAGGTAATTAACGCTCAGATCGAGTTGCGAAGCACATCAAACAAGTAATCCATATCTTTAAGAAACACCACAACTGAGCTGAGCAGGGAAAAAAAGGCCCGCTCGCGTCGCCCCTGCGCGGGCGGCCGAGCGGCTCCAACCCACGCCGCCGCCCCTGTCGAATCTCCGTCGACCTCCGTCGCGCCGCCGCCCGAGGGGCCTCTGGAAGTCCTTGCGCGCCCAAGGACGCTGGCGGCGCGGCCTCTTCCCCCTGAAGCGGGAGGGACATGGCGGGCGCGGCCGCCCGGTCTCCCCGTGCGGGCTCGCCGGCGCCGGCGGTTTCCGTGGCGGTGGCGGCCGGAGGTCACAGATCCGGCCCTGCCCCGCCCGGATCCGGTGGCTGCACGGCTGGGGCGCGCATATGTGCGTGGGTTGGCGCCCGTGGGACCGGCGGCGGCCGGCGAAGGATTGCGGCGGCGGTAGCGGCCCCGGCCGACGCGGAGGGCGATGGCGGCGGCGGCTGCGGTCGGTGCAGGACGGCGGCGGTGGCTGCCATGGGGACCTGAAGTGCACAGGCGTCGGCTTGTGCAGGGACGGCGGCGGCAGCGGCCGGCAGCGACCTGTGTGGTGCAGGGCCCTGTTGCTCGGCGCCGCGGGAGGCCCTGCGTGGAGGTGCGCGCTGGTGAAGCTGGCTGTGCTCTGGGTCATGGTGACTCGGAGGTGAAGCTGATGGTCTTCTGCGTTCAGGTGGTGGGAATGGAGGTGAGGCGGCCGGCGTTCTCCATCCCTTCTCCTTACGGCGATGCAGGTTCGGCGCTGCTTTGGTGGTAGGGCCAGATGGTTTGTGTTGTACACTTGTGATGCCGTGGTGGCAGTTCAGATTATGCCAAGCCATCTCTCCTGCAGAGGCGTTGCGGAGGCGGCGGAGAGCGTGCCACTGTTGTTTTGTCTGTGATTGTGCAACGGACATGGTGTTAATCCGGGGCAAAGCCCTCACCGGCACCCTTGTCGGTGGTAGTGGTGACGGCGCTCTTGCGGTGTCGTTCTCCCTGTTGGGGGTGCCATTACGGAGTACCTTGTCTTGTAGTACGGGATGTCGGGGTGAAAACCCTGTCCAGTTCTTGGACAAGTGACGACGACGCTTTTAGCCTCGTGCCCTTCTTGAAGGCGTCACTTCGACCCGTCACGGCTTGCGGTAGTGGCAGCTTGGTTGCCTATGCGCAGAGGCGGAGGAGGTGCGCTAGGTCCTCGGTGGCGGTGTGAGGAGGTGCAGAGGAACCATGGGTGCTGGAGGTCCTGAGTTGGCACGCTAGGAGCGGTGGTGACCTCGGTGACGGCTGGGCGGAAGCGTTGCTCTCATAGCGGTTTCAGATATCTGAGTCCTTGGCAGAGGAGTGTGAGGCGGTGGGTGAGGCGAGGCCCCCACGCAGAGTGGTCGATATCAGTGTTCTTTCTTTGGTGCCGTGACGGAAATTTTCTGCCGACGCTTTGTTGGAGCGGGGGGACCGGCGACCATGTGTGCGCGACTTGAGGATGATGGTCCCGTGGTGGAGGAGTTTGAGTTTGTCGCCTTGGCTTGCAGCGGGCCACGGCATTTGGCGTGGCACAACGTTGGTGACAACGGCGCAGTTCAAGGCGGCTTACTTTCGGCTACTCTCCCAGGTTGAGGTGGTGTAGAGTTTTGTTGGGTGCGTCTGCGTGTGTTGTGTTTGTGGTGGTGCTGATCGCTTCGGCTCGTGATGTACAGTTGCTTCTTCTTCTTAAATAAATCAGCAGTGCTCCTGCCTTTAATTTCAAAAAAAATATCTTTAAGAAACAACATACTGGGCTGACGGAGAGGGTCATTCACAAATGGAGAATTGCGAGATTGGTAGAGGGATGCCTTCTTCGTCCGAACACGGCGGCGGGCGCGGAGTTACGCCGACGTCTGCACGGAGCTTTGTGCGCGCGCCATGTCTGCGCTGGCCATGACGCGGCGGCCCAGCACCCTGCCGGCCCCGTGTTCGCGATGCGAGCAGCTGCATATCACCCCAGCCGCATGCACAAGCGCGGCGGCGGCGCTTGCAAGAGCGGGAGGCTCCAGGGTGTCCACGAGGGACAGTATCGAAGCGAGGGGCGGCCTGCCTGAGGCCCTGAGCACGCTGCACGCCGCCGCTCCGGCGAGCCGCGCCCCGCGGCATGAAGCCCGGCCGCAGATGGAACCCAAGGGGTGGTCGGTATTTGAAATGCCGTCCACCCCTGGTATCTAATAGCCGCCCGATCCGAATCGTGCGGCTCAGATTGGGCGCATCGCTGGAGACGCTTCGTCGGGAGGCACGGTATAGCCAGAGGCCGCGCCGCCGCGGTGGCCACGGCTTCGATTGTTGTGGTGGCTGAGGAGGAGGAGACTTGCCGGCGACGGTGACCAGGCGTGTTCCGGCCTCTAGCGTGGCTTTTCCCAGCGACGAGGCGACGGGGGAGATGCTCCCAGCGGCGGGGTAGGTGCCTGCTCTTGGCGTGCCGGGCGGACGAGAGCGAGGCGAGCGGCGACACTTTCGGTCCCGACGTGCTGGCCGGCGGAACCAATGGCAGGCGCACTGGGAGTTTGTCATCAGCGCCGGAGATCTGAAGACGGCGGTGGGCGTGATCTGCAACAGCAGCATTCAGCCGTTGGATAGGAGGAGGACCGCTCCGGTGCGACCAGGCCAGGGAGGCAGGGACGGCGTGTGTTCGTTGAGAGACTGCGCGCCAGCACCGACACCGCCGAATCGCCGGTCGGCACGCCGTCAGCTGTGACTGGTGATGGCACGGGGGGTTCGTTCGTTCAGGTAGCTCTGTGATTTGTGTGCACGGAAGATGCTGGCTTCAATTCAAAATCTGCCAGAGCCTCAAGCAAGGAACATGGAGGAAGAAGAGTAGGAGGAGATAGGTTAGTTCATATTTTCATTGATTGCCTCCTCTGAACTGAAGGAGTTGAGCACATGGCTCATCAGCGCACCACCGAATGAGCACGCACCTCATGGGTCTTCCACTGCCTGATGATAAAATTAAGGAGACTTGGTGTAAATCTGACTAATACATTAACTGAAGTGTTTCTTGAGGTGCTGCTGCTTGGTACAGTTGCATGTAGCATGTGTCCATAAGTTCTGAACATGTATATAGCAAACAAGCGGTATTGTGACAGCCAGGTCCGTGTGACCAGTAGCACTCCAGGCAAACCAAACTGAAGCACTCTAGATGTCTTTCTTGCTGCGGTCGCCAAGGCGGTATAATAGTAATTCTGATCGTGTTCGTCATATGGCCAAACACGCAACCCTCAGTGAAGCGCACCAGCAGGTCTTCGATTGTATCAATGGTGTCCAAAAGCACCCAAACATACAGAATAACCAGCCTCACTTCCAGGTTCCACAAGCCATCAATATATCTAAGTCCATCAAGCAAGTCTTGATTACCACCCGGATCCTGTCATGGGCACGGCTGGGCCAATTGGGTCTATTGGGCCAGACCCATTAGGGTTAGGTTAGGGTTAAGTAAGCCTCTCTATATAAAGAGGGGAGATGTATCAATAGAGGGGAGCGAATGAGAATATCAGTCTATTAGGGTTAGCCCCTTCTATTCCTGCCCTTGTGGTCCAGCTGTCGCCTATCGACGAGGTCGGGCTGCTAGAGTTTAGGGTCAATCGGATCTCTGCACGTGACAAATTGGTATCAGTTAGCTTTGGTTCTGAATCCATGGGTGACGATGCTTCCAAGGACGTCGGCTCGCTCGAGTCGACCATCGACGACATGCTCACGACGCTCTCCGACGTCGCCGCCAAAGTCGCTGAGCTGATGATGCAGATGGCTGCACTCAAGTCCCTGATCCCGCTGGTTGCCAAGCTCGATGGCATTCCTAACACGGTGGGCAACGAGCAGGCCGCTGTGGAGCATCAGCGTCGACAGGAGGCTGCGGCGTTGCGGCTTCAAGCTGCGGTGCGCGGGCTCCTCGCACGGCTGCGGGTGCGGGTGCTGGAGCGTGCGCAAGCCGGCTGCAGGAGGCGACGCGTCTATGGGCGGCGGCGGCTGCCTCCGTTGACCACAGGAGCTTGCCAAAGGACGCCGGGTGGGTTGTTCCATTGGTGCCGAACAACCTGTATGGGCCGGTGGTAGTCTGATGCTTCTTGAGGACTTCAGCCCATGTGCAGTTAACTCCTGGGCTGTTGTTCCCGTGGGATCCAGGAGAGATGTGCCCTGCATGTGTGCATGTGGGTGTGGCCTTAATCTCAAGCTCTTCACGTGGACTTAGTCAAAATTATTTTTTTAGTAGCAAATAAATGCAAGCCGAGATGTAAAAGGTTTCTATTAGTGAGTCTAGTTATTTTTAGGCCGCAGCTCGAGGACGAGCTGCTCAAAAAAGGGCGGAGTAGTGTCATGGGCACGGCTGGGCTAATTGGGTCTATTGGGCCAGGCCCATTAGGGTTAAGTAAGCCTCTCTATATAGAGAGGGGAGATGTATCAATAGAGGGGAGCGAATGAGAATATCAGTCTATTAGGGTTAGCCCTTTCTATCCCTGTCCTTGTGGTCCGGCTGCCGCCTATCGGCGAGGTCGGGCTGCTAGGATTCAGGGTCAATCGGATCTCTGCACGTGACAGATCCTCTTCCCAGAGTTGCAGTCAAGGGCCCATCACTTTGCAGCTCTACCATAAATTGCCAATACAGCTTGAAATCTTAGCAGCAACAAGCTCAACGAACTTGCACCTAGAAAACTCGTAATTGTAACAGTTGCAGTAATCTAATCACCCACTGCTTTTACTTGCTAACAGAGAATTCATAAGTACTGCACATAAGAAGAATTAGCCATAGCATGCTGCAGAATATTAGTTGTCACTTGTCACTGCTGCCAACATAAACAACTTTTTATTTCTCTGAATTTCCTCATTACCAGGGGACAATGCCCAAGTAGGCCAGTCAAGCACAGAGACTACCGGCACTTGCATGGTGATAGAATTCAAGGACTGTGATTGCACAGTGAATGTAGATAGCACTAGCTCTGCATTTTGTCTAAACCAACCAGTACTCATCACCTCTTTCCAATTTCTTCCTGACAATTGCCAAGTTGACAACTGACTAGTATTGAGTGGAGTGTCCAGATTGCAAGGCCTCAAGTATCCAGCAGCATTCATCAAAAAAAAAAAGTATCCAGCAGCAGGTCCATCAAACGAAACAACGCGGGAAGTAATATATAGGCTGGCTCAGCAGCAGCAAACATAAATTTGCAATTGGAGAATGTAGCTACATCAGCTCTACCATTTGAGTTACATTCCAAGCCAGACACTCCTATGGATAGGCTCCAACTGAACGGAGGGCACTGATCCCAAGGAAAGAAATTTGAATGAACGACCAATAAATTGACCATTTCAGAGCAGGAAGAGATAGATTCCAATTGACAGGATTTGCAAAGTGTGATTCAGTCGAGCTAAACTGATCCGAATGTATACTATAGTGCTCACCCAATGGTTTCACATGCCCGCAGTGACTAAAACAGGATAGTCTCATGTAATTGTTCTTGCATGATGAAACCTAGGCACCACACATAAGATGCTTGAAATTCAGGCATTTAACCATTTTGTTCCTCAAAATTTTCTTGTGCTGGCACCAATAAAGCTGAGGCTGCATAGATTGAAGCTGGTTGTAGGATTCCCCGTTTGCATTGAACTGATCAGGAAAGCATCTCAGGACATCATCACCAATTGACAGAAAAAATTTTCCCACTGCAAACAAGCCTGCAGGTTGTGCCCATGGGGGCATTGGCCATTGATAGAATGGCAAAAACCTTAACTGCTTTCCTAGTGGTGATTGACTGATTGTTGCCAGTCGTCTACTGTCCTGCCTCCTCTGCACTGACTCAGTAGTAGAAATACGAGGAGAAGATGCAGAGCATTTGGAGGACTCGTGCCGGTGGCGAGGATTATTCTGAGGGGATGAGCACGGCGGGGTTGTCGAGATGGATAACGGCCGGGACCGGCACGGCGTCTCCCGGGCGGGGCACGGGAAGGAGCGAGACGCAGAGAGAAGCCATGGCAGCACATGTCTGCATAGAGGCAGAGCTTCACCTTTGCGCACGCGCCATGTCTGCGCCGGCGCCGGCCATGGCGGCCCGGCCAGCACCCTGCCGGTCCCTTGGTTCGTAGAGACGTAGACACGAGCGTGCAGGCGCCGAGGGAGTCGCCGATCGAGGTGGACACGAGGAACAGTATGGAAGCGAGGTGCGGTCTGAGTTCGCCGCCGCTCCGGCGAGCCGCGCGGCATGAGGTCCGGCAGGGGTGGTCGGCATTTGAGACACCGACCGGGTGGTCGGTATTTGAAATACCGTCCAGCCCCTGGGTACCTCATAGCCGCACGATCCGATCTGTACGGCTCAGATTGGGCTGCGCATCGCTCGAGCGTCTCCGTCGTCAGGCACGCACACGCTATTGCCGGAGGCCGCGTTCGCCGCGACGGGCATGGATTCGATCGGTGGCTAGGGAGAAGGAGTCTTGCCGGCGACGGTGGCCAGGCGTGTTCCGGCCTCTGGAAAGGCTTGTCCCAGCGATGGGGAGCTGCTCCCGGCGGTGGCGGTGGCGCTCCTGTCGTGCCGGGCGGACGACAGCAAGGAGCGCGGCGACACTTTTGGTCTTCTTCAATTCAATTCGCCGTGCTGGCCGTACCAATGGCAGGCGCACGGGGAGTTCGTCGTCAGCGCCGGAGCACGGAATGAAGATGGCGGTGGGCGTGATCTGCAGCGCGCCATAGCAGCAGCCGACGGCGGCTCTGAAGAGCATCGGACCATGGACCTGGTCGCTTGGCCGTCGTCGGGGAGGAGATCGAGCGCCCGCTACGTCTACATGCTGGACACGACAAGACGAAGAAATTCAGGAGGCTGGTGACTCGCGGCACGCCAACGTGGTTGTGGGAGATTTGTGGGTATGAGATGGACCGAGTGATCGATGCTAGCCTCCTTTGGCCGACGAAGACCATGCCATTCCAGGTTCACAAAAGTTTTTTCAAGCTAAATCCCAGTACCAAGAATCCGAGAAAGCATCATAGGGTGTTTTGCGATTTATTCTCTTAATTGTCTAGCATTTTCGTTCTTAATCAAAGTACAATTATGTTTTACCATATTGCCACCAGAAATCCTCCATTATATTGCTATCTCACCGCGTCGTCGACAAACCACCTCTACTATTGGGCCAACGCTCCCTCTAAATCTTGAAAACCGTATGTTATTCCTAAAATCCCCAAATCATGAACCTAAATGTTGGAAGTTATCATCGGAACCGGAGAAGAAAACAAGTGAAAAATTGATTGTGGGATGGGGAGAAATACTGGGCTTTGTTTGGGTTCAAAAGTATTAAAGTGGGTTAGAGGAGTTTATGGAGGAGCGATTTCCCCTGCAAGTCAAAATCTCCCTCAATTCTCTCCAATCCCCATCAATACTTTTCGACACTCTGGTTCCCAAACAAATCCTAATAGGATTAAGTATTTCTTTTTAGAAGAGGATCAAGTAGTTTTGATAAGAAATTTAGCAACATATAGAAATTCCCATTATATCTTCCACTTTTCCACTAGATTTAGAGCAATGGTCTCAAGTACGCCTTTGAGTGTATTTGCTTTGCAATCAATTTTATCCGATACTTATTTTGTCTAATTTAATAGCATTGGCTATCTTTGGCTAACATTTTGTTTGGTTTGAAAACTTTGGTAAGTAGCCGTCCATTCGTGTCATTGTCAAATTTTTACTAGGAAAAGTGGATGGTATCGTTAGGAAATCCAAAAATATATGTTGTTTTCCAATTTCCTTTTAAATTGGGTTTGTCTGTCCATAAGTAAACTTATAGATTTGCTTATGTAATAGTAGTTTTGTAACATGTGTTTTGCTTCCTAGTAGATGGAGTCTCCAATGAAGCGAGTGAGTTATAACAATGAACAACCAGATGTGTGGATTGTAGAGAGGCTAGGAGTGTAGGACCTCATTGATTTGCTTAATAAAATACAATTTCCCTTCTAAATAAACCCAATAATTTTTATAACCATTCGATATAGATCTAACGGTTAGCATCATCTCATTTATAACCCTATACCCCCATCCACCTCTTTCTCGCATTCAGTCTACTTCCACCCCCCCCCCACCCCTTCTCCTCATTGATTTGCTTAATAAAATACAATTTCCCTTCTAAATAAAACCAATAATTTTTGTAGCCATTAGATTAGATCTAATGGTCAGAGATCAACATCATCTCCTATATAACCCTACCTCCGTCCACCTCTCTCGCATTTGGTCTACTCCCACCCCGGCCGCCGCCGCCACAGCCGCACACCACTTCTCGACTCCTATCGAAGATGGAGGTAGCAAGTTCCCCGCTGGCTTGCTCCTCCCGTCCCCATCTCGTTTGAGGCCTCCGGCCACCCTCATGTGCTGAAGTTCCTCATCACATCATCGGCTCCCGGTCCACCCTGCTCCACCGCCTTTGGTTGCTCCACCGCCGGATCTGATGCAGCTGGCCACCATCATCGGCTGCCTTGCTAGCTAATCTTTCAACATCGGTATCCCTCACCATAATAGGTATGTCCCCGCCCCAAATCCTCAATTTCAACTCTAGATCTCCTACCCCAATAGGAACTTATTGAAGATGTAATAATTCATTCGGAGTTGAAATCTTCTTCTAATGGCTTCATTAGAAATGTCCAAGATTTAACTCGATCCTCTTCTTTGTGCCTCTGCAGGTTGAAGGGGCATATAGAGCATGCGATGCCACGGGTAAAGCGCGCCCACTTTGCATCACGCCCGCCCTCTTCTGTCGCTGCAGCTACAGATCCAACACGGAAAAGAGGATGGTTGTTAAGCAGGCGTGAACCCTCTGAACTGCCGGCTAATGACGATGGCACGCCGCTTATCGACGAGGTCATCCTCTTAATCTTCGCAACCTTCGTTGGGATCGCCGACCTGGTTCGCAGTGCAGCCACCTGCAGGCGCTGGCGCCACCTAGTGTCCAACGAGTCTGCCTTCATCTGCCGCAAATTGCAACGACCAGGCCCTAGCGGTAAATTCCTACCACCGCTCGCCATCGGCTTCTTTCGTCAGCATGATGCCACCACAATATGCTTTGTCCCCATGGCTTCTGCGTCACGCCGATTCCCCGTCCTTCGGGGTGAATCCCTGTCTCTGAGCATGCTCGTCGACGATAGTCTGTTCGACGCATCCCGCATTGTGGCCTCTAGGAATGGTCTCCTCGTCATCGAACTCCAGCGTGGAAAAAACAGCAGGGTCCTCAGGCTCTGCGTCTGCAACCCCATGACCGGCCTAGTGGACGTCCTGCCGCCCCTAAGTGGCAAGGACGGTGTTGGGTACTACACTTGCACAGTGCTCACCGCTGACGACTACCAAGTTCAGAACAGTGACATCAATACCCCGCGGCCATCCTCCTCTCACTACCAGCTGCTCATGGTGTACAACCGGCGCGATTTTACTGCATTCCGAAGCTACTCATCTGAGCACAAGTGCTGGAACCCTCAGCGCACGGTGACCGGCACCAAGCTCGGCAGGGAGCATATGCGCCTTGCCCACGGTGGCGTCGTGGCCTGCGGTGGCCGGGCGGCATACTGGATAGCTGGGAACATTGTGTTTGGGCTGCGCCTCGACACGCTGGAAGCGACTACTGTGATAGGGTTGCCTCAATCGGGTGGAGGCGAAACCTTCAACATGCAGGACACCTTGCTGGGCATGACGCCGCAGGGGAAGCTCTGTGCCGTCCAGATTAGCTCGCCGATTCTATGGATCCAGGGTAATCAGCGAGGAGAGACATTTAGAATACGTGTAATCACCTATGGCGTCGACAATGGTATGCTAAAACAGGACAGGAGCTTGTGGATGCGCGGTGTTGAGGTAGACCAATTTTTGCCTGGTTATACCCTTAAGACCATGACGAAGTTGCAGTGGTTTTGTGAGAAAGCGGGCTGGTGTTCTTCACTATCGGCGACTACGGTGGCCAGAGGAGCGAGGTGCATGCTCTGAGCTTAAGCACGCGGATGGTTGAGAAGGTGGCGAGCAGCGACGGGAACCACTTGTGGGGCGACCTGTATGGGTACGAGATGGATCAGGTGACATACCTGGCATCCCTTGGGTAGTTGGGTGAGCATGAGCCAGAAGGCATGGAAGATAAGTAATCATCGTCGTTTCTAGTAATTTCAGGTTGCACTAGCTCTGCAAGTTAAACGTGCATACCTTTGGAGTATCATGGGCTGCTGATACCTTTTATTTTCGTATTAAAGACTGAATGTAATCCTTTGTTTTTCGTTTCAGCACCGAATGCAACTAGCTCTTGGTTTTTAATATTAATAATGAATGAAACTCTTTACTTTTCGTTTTAAGAAACAATGTGATTTATTCTTTGATTTTCGATTGATCAGTCCATGGTAAAAATGGATGAGCAGAACTCTCAGTGGCGTTGGTCATGTTTTCCGCCACCCCACCCCACTCTAGTGATGCCATGGGCATTGCCTTCTTTGATCATGTTGCTGTCCACAAGCATTCTGCAAGCATGTTGATCCCATATTCCCATCAACGAGCACCATCTACTACCCTTTTGCCCTACTCTGTCACCACTTCATGTTGCCTTCAACCAGATTAGTTTGGCTATATCTTGACCCGTGCGTTCCTCGTTCAGGAGTCACCGTGAACTGTAACTCAAACCTCATGCTTCATCTCTGCCTCACAAAGAAGCCGAGGTCTCACTTGCTTGTAAGCATGAAATTTTCAGAACTTAAGATCATTACAATCCAGTCATATTGATTCAGAATGGGCCAATCTAGATCTCAGCTAGCTCTAATTTAACTGCACATATATGGCATACATGCTTCGACTATCCACACAAGTACACTCTAGACAAGGGAAGCATGTACAAAACAAATTATTTAGACCTTGAATTGCTTCGCCTTTTTCTGCAGTTCCACCTTGCAGTAAAGCTACAGCTACATGTGAGCACGTGACATCACTCAAAATCAGGCTTGCAAATAACGTTTGTATAGTGGTATGGATTTGCTTACCATTTAGCACAATATTACAGCTTTGATAAATCGATCCCCATCTCGTCCAGAAACCACCTGCACCACTATACCACTGGGCTAACCGACCTAGCTTCTCCCTCCAGCGCTTCCTCCAAATCTTGAAATCCCCATACATTGGCTGTGTTTAGTACCAAAAAGTGGATCGAAGAGTTTGGTGAAAATGTCGCATCCGACACTGTAGCGCACTGTAGCACTTTTCATTTATTTGTGGTAAACATTGTCCTATCATGACCTAAGTAGGCTCAAAAGATTCGTCTCGTCGTGTACATCAAAACCATATAATTAGTTTTTTATTTACCCACATTTAGTGTTCCATGTATGAGGAGAGAAATTTGATGTGATACGTGAATAGTGAAGTTTGGAAAGAGAATTTTGGGAAGTTTGGTGATGTGACGGGGAACTAAACACAGCCATTACCTCAAAAACCCCAAAATCATGAGCCTAAACTTGTCAGAGAAGCTTAGGGTGTGTTTAGTTCCGAAAAGAGGGGGAGAAAGTTTAATGAAAATATCACATCGGATACTGTAGCGTACTGTAGCATTTTTCGTTTGTTTGTGGTAAACATTGTCCTACTATGATCTAACTAGGCTCAAAAGATTCGTCTCGTCGTGTACATCAAAACTATGTAATTAGTTTTTTTATTTACATACATTTAATACTCCATGCACGTGGAGGAGAGAGATGAACTTGGAATCGTCGAGGTTGCCGTGCAGAAACGCGTTGGAGACGTCCAACTGGTGAGCCGGCCATCGGAGGGACGAGATGAGTGTCAGCACCATGCGGATCGTGGCGGCCTTCACCACCGGCGAAAACGTTTCGCCGAAGTCGATGCCGGGGCGTTGGTTAAATCCACGCATGACCCACCGCGCCTTGTACTTGTCGAGGGAGCCGTCGGCATTCAGCTTCGTCTTGAACACCCATTTGCCTGTGATGACGCGAGCGCCGGGCGGGCGTGGCACCAGTGTCCACGTCTGATTGCCGAGGAGAGCATCGAACTCGGCCTGCATAGCCGCGCGCCAGTGCGAATCACGCAGAGCAGAGCGAACCGACGTTGGCGTAGGAGACAGAGACGCGGCAGCGGTGAGGGCGTAGCGTGGGTTGGGCTTGACGATGCCATCGCGAGCACGGGTCGTCATGCGATGTACAGGCGGTGGAGCATGCTGAGGTTGCGCGGCAGATGACGAAGGTAGAGCAGGATCTGCAGCTGGGACGACAGGCAATGGGGTTACAGCAGGAGCCGGGGCGACGGGCGGCGGCGGCGTGACGATGGCGCGTCGAGGCGGAGCGCGGCGCACGGCGGGAGGAGCAATGATGACGACATCCTCGTGTACCACGTCGGAGGCAGCGGGTGCCAGAGGATTGGGGCTGCGGGACGCGGCGTCGTGGAACGGGAAGACGTGCTCGACGAAGACGACATGTCGGGACGTGAACACCCGGCGCGACTCCATGTCGTAGCAGCGGTAGCCACGATGGTCGAGCGGGGAGCCGATGAAGACGCACGGTAGAGACCGCGGATGCAGCTTGTGCGGTGATGTCGACGTGGTGTTGGGGTAGCATAAGCAGCCGAAGACGCGAAGCTCGTCATAGGACGGCGGTACACCAAGCAGCAGCTGATACGGCGTCGCGAAACCCATGGCACGGCAAGGGCGTCTGTTCAGCAAGTAAGTCGCCGTCTGCAATGCTTCTGCCCAGAAGGACAAGCATGGTACACACACAATCGTTAATGGTACGAAGGATGCGCTCGGCTTTCCCGTTTTGCCGTGAGGTGTAAGGACACGATAAGCGAAAGGAAGTGCCGTGGAGCAGGAGAAGACTCCGGAGCACATGTGTATCATATTCCCTGCCATTGTCAGTTTGAAGAGCTAACACAGGAAGGCCAAATTGCGTGCGGACGTAGGCAAGGAAAGAGCGAACGACAGGAAGAACGTCGGACTTTTGACGAATGGGGAAGGTCCAAACATAATGTGTATAATCATCAAGAAGAACAATTTGAAATGGGAAATAACTCTGACTGGAAGAGGTGTGAAAGGGAAGCCTCACATGTTTGCCAACCTTGCAGGAGTGGCAATGATGTGGAGCTGATTTATTACACTGAAAATCAAAAGAACTGAGGACCTTGGAGAGCGAGCTAGAGCCGGGATGCCCAAGGCGCTGGTGCCACAAGTCCACCGTCGTCGAGGCTGATGCAGACAATTTATCGTACTTTTGCCCTGGGGAGTCTCAGCCAACCATTGCGGGTAGAATGCTAGATGCCTGGGACCACGAGGGCGTGCTGTGGCGACGAGCGCAGAGGGTAGAGATCTCCCGAGCTATCACAGCGGAGCTTCATCGTTTGCATTGGAAGGTCCTTGATGGAGAAGCCAGCAGGGTCAAACTCAATTGAAACATTGTTATCACGTGTAAGCTTGCGAACAGAAATCAGATTCTTAACAAGCGAAGGTGAAATGAGAACATTGTTCAACTGAAGAGAAGAGGAGGCTGTAGGAATGGTGGCGTGAGCTGAATGACATACAGACAGTTGTGCGCCGTTTCCAACGGTGATGATCGATGGAGTAGGAAGAGGATAGGGGTGAGTAAGAATACTAGGCGAGGAGGACATGTGTGCGGAGGCGCCGGTGTCGAGGAACCACTCGGAGGCGCTCGGAGGAGTGGTGCTGACGCCGGCAAACTGCAGTGCAGTGTAGAGGGCGCTGGTGTCCCTAGCGTTTGAACCGCCCGGCGGCGCGGGAAGCTGTTGGAGTTGAGGCGGGGCGGGAAGTTGATGTTGGGCCGTCATCGCCTGCTGGGCCGGGAACGGAGGACGCGGGCCCAGAACGCCAGCGCCAGGGGCGCGGAAGGGCATCGGCCAGGCCTGCACGAGGCCGTCCAGGGGTTGAAGCCCGCCGGCCAGGACGGGCGCATCTGAGGAGTGCCGCCGCCGGTCGAAGGAGGGAAGCCGGAGCCGGAGGGGGTCCCGCCGCCTTTGCCTTTCTTCTTGCCCTTGCCTTTGGGGCGAGGGTTGTTGCTGCCGTCGGCGGATCCCGACGCGGCATGCCCGGCGAAGAGAGCGTGGCCGGCTCGAGCTGGAGTTCGGCCAGGAGGAGGTAGGAGCGGGCCGACATGAAGGTGTGCGGCGGGTTCCGGTCGGCGATGCTGGGGCGAAGATGACGGAACTTGGGGTTGAGGCCGTGGAGCAGGTTCAGAACCTGACTCAGTTCTGACACCGACAGCGCGACGTCGCGCAGGCCGTCGGCGAGCTGCTTTAGCTTGGCGGTGTACTGCGATATTGTCATGTCGCCCTGCACGATGGAGCGGAACTCCGCCTCAAGATAGATGGCGCGCTGCATCGCATTGTCGCGGAAGACACCCTCGATGGCGCCCCAGACGGAGAAGGCGGAGGTGCGCGGCGTGTGGACGATGTCGAAGACGTTCTTGGCGATGGTGTTGTGGAGCCAGTTGACGACGCAGTGATCGGCCTTGCGCCAGTCGGCATCGCGGGCAGCAAGAGGAGGCGGCGCCTGGACATGGTCGTCGAGGCCAAATTTGCCCAGAACGGACTCGACGGAGCAGCGCCATTGGCTGTAGTTGGATTGCTCCATGTCCAAGATGACCGGGACATGAGAGCGAATGTTGACGGTCTGGAGGAAGGAAGCAGCGGCGGCAGGCACCGGCTCGTCATCGGAGCTGGTCGAAACGGAGTGCGATGGGCTGTGCGCCATGGCGACGGACAAGCAGAGCAAGCAGAGAGATGCGGAATTATAGGATCGGAGATTTGACTGATACCATGTAGAGAAAGATTAGACCAATCGTGATTTGTATTGATCATGGGACTCTCTTTATACATGTACAACAAGTGCTGGATAACCGATCTAGGCTAACTAACTCCTACGCTATCTGTGGACGTGCGGCGTAGCCTGCTGAGCCGCGCGTCGTGCGCGTCGCGCTCGGGGCACGCAGAGGACGCCGTGCGCGTCGCGTGTGGAGTCTGGGCTGCTGAAGACAGCATGTGTTTGGTTTCAGGGACGGGACGGATCGATCCCATTTTTACAAGTGTTTGGTTTGGAGACTAGTGGGATAGAGTCATCCCAGTAGAGGAATATCCTCTCTAGATACGGGATGCCCCCGTACCTCAAAATCGAGCGGACGGGCTCGTCCCACCTCGACGCCGTCGCTACTTCGTCTTCGGGCGAGCAAGCGCGGGAGAGAGGCGAGAAGCGCGGGAGACGGCGATCTGATGCGGCGAGGCGGCCGGCGACCCGATGCGGCGGCCGTGCGCTCCGCAGGCAAGCCGTAGCCAAGGACGGCGGTACGGAGGAGCTGGACGAGCGTGGTGGAGAAGATAAGGAACGAAAAATAGTTTTTTATTGAGAATGACATGTGGGTCCAGCTATATGACATATGGGACCCATCGATTACTGTATCTAACGGTGTTAACCAATATATCCATCCCATACTTTCAATCCTTCATACCAAACGAAAAACTGGGACGAATCCATCCCTCTAAACCAAACACGATACGGGACTATCCCATTCCAGAAAATAGGGACGGGACCGTCCCGTCCTACCATGTCCCCGAACCAAACACACGCACAGGTTCCAAGTTCCAACACGATCTCCTCTTCTTCCAGCTCTCTCTCCACTCTCGATAAACCCTAAACTGCATCGTCCCCACCCCATGCGATCGCTTCCATCGTCTCCACGCGATGCCGCCGGCCAAGCGAGCCCGCGTTCGCCCGCGTTCCATCCAATTACAGCCCACACTCTTCCATCGTGGCGGCGACGGCGGCGGATCCCCGGAGCAGGGGTTTGTTGTCCGCCCGGCGTGATCCCTCCAACTCCAAGCGGCCGCGCCATCATCAAGCCGAGGACGACGACGGCACGCCGCTCACCAACGAGATCCTCCTCGTCATCTTCGCCGGCTTCCCCGACATCGCCGACGTCGTCTGCTGCGCCGCCACGTGCCGGCGCTGGCGCCGCCTCGTCTCCTCCGACGCCGCCTTCATCTGCCGCCGCGCCTCGCCACGACGGGCAGGATGCCCCGGCGGCGGCGGCGGCAGGTTCCTGCCCCCGCTCGCCCTCGCCTTCTTTTTCCTCCAGCACGACGCCGCCGCCGGCGCTCCGCGCTTCGTCTCCACGGCCTCCGCGTCGCGCCGGTTCCCCGGCCTCCGCGATCCGTTCCCGCCGCTGAGCACGCTCCTCGACGACGACGGCGGTCTGCTCGGCTCCTCCTCCTCCTCATCCCGCGTCGTGGCCTCCCGGAACGGCCTCCTCGCCGTCGAACTCCGGCGGCGGCGCGGCAAGCGCGACGGCGGCGGCGGTGCTCTCCTCAAGCTCTGCGTCTGCAACCCCATGACCGGCGCCGTGCACGTCCTGCCTCCCCTCAGCGGCAAGGACGGCGGCGGCGGCCCCGGGCCGCACTACGCGTGCGCGGTGCTCACCGCCGACGACGACATGAACGGCGGCGCCGCTCCGCCGCCGCAGTCTTACTATCGCCTGCTCCTGGTGTACAGACGGCGCGGCTCCACCGCGTTCCGGAGCTACTCGTCGGAGCACGGCGGCTGGAGCGCGGAGGCCAAGGTGACCGGCGCCCAGCTCGGCAAGATGGCGAGCTCGACTCGCCGCATCAACGGCGTCGTGGCTCCCGGCGGCCGGGCGGCGTACTGGCTTGCCAGCAAGGACGTCGTGTTCGGGCTGCGACTCGACACGCTGGAGGCGTTCGAGCTGAGATTGAAAGTGCCAGGCCTCGCCGCCGACCTGGCCGAGAACACCTGCCTGGGCTTCACGCCGGAGGGGAGGCTCTGCGCCGTCCAGCTCGACTTCTCGGCCGTGAACACGACGACGCGTCGGCGGTTAGTCAGAGTACGCGTGATCACGTACGGCCGCCATGGCGGCAGCCACTACAGACCAGGCAAGCTGAAGATGGGCAGCAGCAGCGAGTGGTGGGAGACGGAGGACGAGATCTGGGTGGAACCATTTTCGCTGGACATTAGTGATGACACGTTGAAGCTGCGGTGGTTCTGCGAGAGGAGCGGGGTCGTCTTCTTCACCGCCGGCCGCCGCTGGTCGGAGGTGTATGCTTTCAGCATCCACGCGCGGACGGTCGAGAAGGTGGTGACGCTGGTGAGCAATGGTGATGGAAGGGGCGATCCATGGGGGAGCATGCATGGGTACGAGATGGATCAGGCAGCATACCTGACTTGTCTAGGTGAACCAGCAAGGATCATGGAGGATATGTATGTGTACGAGTAGTCCGCGTAGACATCAAATTCCAAATTGTGATATGTATTTCTAGCAAGGATCATGGAGGATATGTATGTGTACGAGTAGTCCGCGTAGACATCAAATTCCAAATTGTGATATGTATTTCTAGCAGGCTGGTCCGGAGGTATTTACATGGTGGGGCTGTAGTATTGTAAGAGTCTTGGAGAGTCAATAAGAAATTATTTAGGGGCTAGCTGTTTGGCATGGCTCCGTTCCAACTTTTACAACTCCACTTTCAATTTTTTTACCCAAACACGTACAGCTCCAAGTTTTGCAGCCTCGAAAAAAAAATGAAGTTGAGGGTCAACTCCAAGTAAAACATGGAGCACCCTGCACCTCAAGAGGTGCTGCAGCAATAAAGATTTCATAATACCTTTTCATAGAGTTGAGGTAAAATACCGAGCGTGCGACACCTTCTCATGCATTGTTCTTTTTCTTTTTTTTCGCGACGAACTCTTTTCTTTCTTTTTTCCGTTGGTTTTTCTCCGATACTTTTTTTTCTTTCTTTTTTTTTCCGTTTTTCTTTTCTTTTTTTCCACCCAGCTTTTCTCTTTCCTTTTTTCCCCACTTTTTGTCCAGAGCTTTTTCTTTCTTTCTTTTTCGTCGTTTTTGTACGGGTAGCAACGCGGAAAAACTAAAAGACCAACAAAATCAATGCAAGGGAAAGAAAAGTATTTCCCATCAAATCCTGTATTTTCTAAAGCTGGAGTTGCATTTGTAGCCAAACACGTTGAGCTAGCTCCATATTAATTAAGGTAGGCAAAGTGGAGCTGAAAATGTAGAATTGCTGGAGCTAGAAGCTGGTTTTTGTGAAGTGGAGCTCTCCCAAACAGGGCTAAGTACAACTCCACTCGTACGATTTAGTTGACATTTCAACCAACTGTCTGCAAATCGCCATCAACGATGTATCCCTGCAGTAAACTCCATACATCCAAATAAAAATGAAACGAAAAACATGGTAAAAGCATCTCCAAGAGCTCTTGGAGGGGCGTTTGAATGCCATTTTCTAAAATTTAGTCCCGTCACATCGGATCTAAAGATGCTAATTAGAACTATTAAATATAGATTAATTAAGAAACTCATAATATAAATAAGGGCTAATTTGCGAAATGAACCTATTAAGCCTAATTAGTTATGATTAGACAACATAATGAACATTTGATAATTATATACACTAAACATTATTCCTTTGATCCAAACACACCCTAAGCAGTGGGCTAGCTAAAAAAAGCAAAGAGTAAGAAAAAACAGCATCCAACAGAATCAGCAAAGGACCATTTTTTCACGCTCGTATCCTTCGACCTCCCCTCGGCATCTTTGCCAAGCTTCGCTCGCTCGCCATCCCCGCTCGCCCGCGCCCAAGCCTCTTCTTCCCGCGTGCTCGGTCGTCGTTCCCGCACTTGGGCTGCCTATTTCGCGCGCGCCCCTGCTATCGTTCCTGTGGCAATGCCGGCGTAGGGGGCCGACGACGTTGGAAAATAACGGCGGCGCACCAACAACAGCGGCCGGGCATGAGGATGATCAGCGGCGGCAACCTAGCACGAGGGTGGCCGGCGATGCACATCTAGCACGGAGACGGTCGTTGATGGCACGCCAGCGCGAAGGAGCGTGGATCCATCCACGACGCCAACTCCGGTGCGACCAAGATTCGGTGGGGATGGTACGAAGAGTTGGTAGGAGAAGAAGGAGGGAAGGAGGGAGGAGCCGCCACCGCCTTGTGCCAACGGTAGAGGCCAACACAACTCGAAGGGGGCCACTCGAGGCGACGGCGTGGAGGCCCCTCAGTCGCCTAGAGAGGGTACGCGAGGGGATGCGGGGATGAGAGAAGAGGAGAGGGATGTATGGCATTAGAATGTCATGGACGCAATTTTGAATATAAACTACATATTTTATCTACTTTCTTGGAGTAGCACGTTAAATTAGGTAGTTTTCTATTTTTATAAAAAGACGTATAATCTTCAAATTTAGCTAATAAAATACAGAATTTTTTGGACGTAGGCCTGCTTGTTTTTCTTACAGTAGATTATAATTTAAAAGACAACCAGATAAAATTATTATGAAACTGTAAATAATTTAAAATAAAATATTTATGTCTCATTGGTTCCAGTATGATGTTTTATCGTACCCATGTGTAACTCATAATCTAGTTTATATAATCTATAAAAACAAATAAAGAAAGCCTAACAGAAGAATCAGTATATTACACCACTTTCTAATATTTTAGTATAATTTTGGTGAAGCAGTGAAGGGACTAATTTTATTTGAATGTAGTTTAATTCAGATTTTATTTGAAGGTATTGTTTTTAATCCAGAGCAACGTCTAGTACGGAGTATTTGCAAAGATTTCTCAAAAAATCATGCTATATACTCCACATTCGAAAAGGGTTTCACAAATCCCCACCAAGCGGAGCTTTTATTTCAGGGTGGCCCCACGCAAAATCCTGCAAGCTTACGAGAGAAGTCGAGAAGCAAGCCGAATCAGCGGCGGTTTCTCTCCCCTTTCTCCGCCACCTCCTCGCTCTCTCCGTTTGGTTTTCTCCTCTACAAATCTACAGCGAGCGATTCAGAAATCAGATCGCCGCCTCCTCTGCTCCGAGCGCCGAACTGCCGGAGCACCCCGCCGCCATCGTCCAGGTTTGCCTCTCGTGCATCCCGAACCCAAATGCTTGAAGGGGATTAGAAGGGTTTAAAGCTCCTGTTCATGTACAGTGTTCACAACTGTTTCCAGTGCAGATGAGTCCGATTCGATTCAAGATTTCTCCGGTTTGAGTCCATAGTTCTTTGATCTGAGTCCAAAGTTCTTCGATTTGACTTCCAAGTTGATGTTTTGATGTGAAGATTGATCTGCAGGGGACCGTCTACAGTGATTAACAGGACGATGCCGCCGGCGCGGCGTCCCCGCGTCTCGTCACGGAAGCCGCCGTCTTCGTCCGCCGCCGCGGCGTCGGGGCTGCGCGGCGGCAGGGGCTGGCTGTCCGCCCTCCGCCGCGACCCCGCCAAGCGGCCGCGCCGGGCCGACGACGACGGCACGCCGCTCACCGACGAGCTCCTCCTCGTCGTCTTCGGCGGCGTCCCCGACCTCGTCCGCTGGCGCTGCCTGCTCCCTGTCTCTTATACACATCTAGATGTGTATAAGAGACAGGGACCGAGCTGGCAACCCAATGGCAGGCGAAGTGCACGTCCTGCCGCCGCTCGGAGGCAAGGATGGCCTCGGGTACTATGCCTGCACGGTGCTCACTGCAGAGGACTGCGATGAGAAGACAATCGACCCACCGCGGTCCTCTTCTTACTTTCGCCTGGTTATGGTGTACACCCGACGCGACTTTACTGCGTTCCGGAGCTACTCGTCCGATGATGGCAGCTGGAGCGAAGAGGGAAAGGTGACCAACAGCAGGCTTGGCAAGAAGCAGATGGGTCTGACTCACAGCGGCGTGGTGGACCGGGGTGGCAGGCTAGTGTACTGGCTGGCCAAGAATGTGGTGTTTGTGCTATGCCTCGAAACACTGCAGTCAGTGGTAGTTTGTAACTTGCCCCGGTCCGGGAATGGCCAGAAATTCGACATGGCAAACACCTTGTTGGGCATGTCACCAGAAGGGATGCTCTGTGCTGTCCAGTTCGCCCAACCCCTGGCACTTAGGACGACAGCCAACCCTCGGAGGGTCTCCATACGCGTAACCACCTGCACTGAGCATAGGTGGTGGGATACAGAGGAATTGATTCAGGTAGAGCAATCCTTGCCTGCAGATGTGACTAATGTTAGGCTGCGATGGTTCTGCGAGAAGAGCGGGGTTGTGTTCTTCTCCATCGTCGCTGGGGACAGTGACCATAGGAGTAAATTGATAAAAAGGCTAGAAATTCCAATTAAATCCTAGAAAATTTATTTAGGCC
>OAMR01000895.1:7042-28597 GCA_900205405.1 Echinochloa crus-galli | reverse complement strand
TCCTCCCGCATCGTGGCCTCCAGGAACGGCCTCGTCGTCGTCGATCTCCGGCGTGGGAAGCATGACAGAGCACTCAAGCTCTGCGTCTGCAACCCCATGGCCGGCGAGGTGCGCGTCCTGCCGTCGCTCGGAGACAAGGAAAGCCCCCTGCCTACGCGTGCACGATGCTCACCGCAGACGACGGCGACGAGAACACAATTGCGCCGCCAAGGACCTCTTCTTACTTCCGTCTGGTCATGGTGTACACCCGAGGTGGATTCACCGCGTTCCGGAGCTACTCGTCAGAACAAGGCAGCTGGAGTGAAGAGGCAAAGGTGACCAGCACCATGCTTGTCCAGAAGCAGATGGGATTCAGTCACAGCGGCGTCGTGCAGCATGGAGGCAAGGTAGTGCACTGGCTGGCCAAGAATGTGGTGCTCGTGCTCTCCCTCACAACGCTGCAGTCGGTGGTGGTAAGCGTGCCTTGGTCTGGAAATGGCCACAAATTCGACATGGAGAACACCTTGTTGGGCTTGTTGCCAGAGGGGAGGCTCTGTGCGATCCAGTTTGGTCACCTGTTGCTTGCGACACCCAATCGGAGGGTCTCCATTCGTGTAACCACTCGAACTGACTTGGGTTGGGATAAGGAGGAATTGATTCAGGTAGAAGGATCCTTGCCTGCAGATGAGACTAATGTGAGGCTGTGGTGGTTCTGTGAGAAGAGTGGGGTCGTGTTCTTCTCTGCTGTGGCTGGGGACAGTGCTCATCGGAGGAATGAGATGTATGCTCTGAGCCTCAACACTGGGGTGGTTGACAAGTTGGCGAGCCATGATGGGGATGGTGATCTGTGGGGGCATGTTCATGGGTACGAAATGGATCAGACCGCATACCTGGCATCCCTTGCTGAACCAGAGGGCACGGGGGATATGTGATGATCTCTGCCCCGGCCTTACACCGTTATGCTTTTCTACCTAGTGTGCAAACAAGTGAGTCGAGAGCTCAAGGGATTGCTGGTCAATCTCTGGAAGGGGATGCAAAATCTCTCAATCCTTATCAAGTTTATATGTAATGTTGGTTTGGTCACTATCTAGTTGTTCTCCACCTAGTGTTCAGCCTCTATTATGTTGGTTAGTAAAAGTGGTGACTGTCTGTTGTCGGATGTTGATTCAGCTGGTGTCAGTTTACCCCTTCTGTTAGCTGGAGTGGTGAATATAGTTGGTGTTTAATGGTAAGGAGTCGCGATTCTCACATTGGCGGGATTGTTGGTCCCTTTTGATTATCTGAACTATGCTTGTAAGATGGGCGTCCCTTAATGCTTATAAGAGCTATTAATGCTGAATCTTTATCCCCTGTTGTTTCTTTGTAGAAACATTTCATTTCTTGCGCTGGTGAAATTATTGATCTGATTGTCAGCAGAAGGATCTCTCTTAGTTGCTTGTACTCAGGATCCACGTCTAGGTGAGGCCGTGACGGGCTCTTAATTCTTTCAAGGCTTGCACAGGTTAAACAAGATTCGCAAAATGCAGATCTTATGCGGATAATGACATCGGCTTAGATGGATACAGTGAAACTGATAGCTTTCTGCACCAAAATCTAGTAAGTCATCACTTATAAATTTGTGTAATGTGTTTCATGTATTATGAGCTCACTGATTTTTTTGCTGCATATTTGTTAGGGGAAAGATTGCAGCTCAGATATTACATGGTCTGGTTCGTTCTGGACTTGTGGAAAGCAGCTTCGGCACTATCCTGCTTTTTGTCGCAATGGAACCACAATATCAGTAAGTTTTGTTATGAAATTGTGTATATTAGTATATGTATATACCATAATCATTTCAGACCGTTTCCCGAATGTCTTATGTCATCTTGTTTCGCAGACCCACACTTTTGTGCTGGTCTTGTCAGAGGAAGAAAGTCGCTATCTTGCGTATTTGGAAGACATGTATGAAGATAAGAAGGGACATTTGCTGAGAGAAAAACATTGCTGGTTGGTGGCCCAAAATCAGGAATTTGCCTGTGCTATACCTCCTCCTCCCCCTCATCCTTGCGAAGTTTTCATCACTCCTTATACACAAGTAATCAGTGTGGAATGTGTTGATGATATTGCTACTGTTTTAACTCCTGATCATTATGAAAAATGCTCCAATGCATTGCCGACTTCTTTGGCTGGGATCCGTTTCTGCTTTCGCCAGTATAGTAAAAATAAGTTCAAACATTTTGACTTGAGTACACTGCGTGGATACTTTAGTCAAGCTATTGTTCTTTCCTTGAAACTTCCAGCTGAGTCAGAAAAGGATGGTGAACACTGTACAGCTGGGAAAACTAAGTTCCCAAAGCAGTATGAGAGGCTTTTTCAAAATGTTTGGGCACTAAAATCTGTCGAGGTCCACAAGCAGACTCCATACCATCTTATCAGATATTAAATAATAAGCAATCTCCTGGGAAGCATTTCTCGATCAAGTTTGTAGGACCCCAGAATCAACTAAAGCCGACATACAATGCTGGTGACAGAGTAGAGGTCTTGTCTCAAGACAGTGGCATTATTGGTTGCTGGTTCAGGTGCACTGTTTTGAAGTCATGTACTAATCATAACAAACTGAAGGTTCAGTATGATGATCTCCAAAATGCTGATGATAGTGGGAGACTGGAGGTATGACTGATGACCTGAGCTTCCCTTCTCCTGTAATGCCATGAACTTTTCTATTCTGCCTGTACAAAATGCACTCTCTTTTCTGATCGTGCTGTATCAATATGAATTTACAATGCCTCTGTGCAGGAGACGGTGCCTGCCTCTACATTGGCTCTTCCTGATAAACTGGGACTGAGATGCCCAGACCGACTAAGAATTAGGCCACGTCCTCAACAAAAATCGGTGCCGGAACAAGAGCTTGCAGCAATCCAAGCAAACCCCAATGGAGATAAACCAGTGCCCGAGCTCGTTCAAGTTTGTGCTATATTCAAAGTTTCTATTGAAACAGTTTCTAGTTGAAACAGTTTCTAGTTGAAACAGTTTCATGATGTACCATTCGAGGTTGGTCATGGCAAAACAGTATAGATGAGTCAGATTAGTGAATTGGTTTTCGGAGAAACATTTTACCTTCGGGTTAGAAGAGGTGGAGTGGATGCAACTGATGCAAAGTTCTGAATTCTAGAACTGTTTAGACCTGACGATGTGTCTTGGGTAGGTAAACCAAAGAGCTTGGCTCGTTCTCTGTACAACAATCAGCTTGGACCTGGAGCTTGGGTACTGAGCCGTCTTCGGATTGAACACCATTGTCAGAGCAAAGCAGCAGTTGCAGAAAATGAGCAATACCTGATGGAGATAATTGAAGCTGAGGTGAAATAAGAAGTTGACGATGGCCTGTTCGACTGGCTGGTGCTGGTTTTTGCTGAGAGAAAAACATTGCTGGTTGGTGGCTGGTGCTGGTTTTTGCTGAGAAAAAAACACTGCTGGTTGGTGGCTAATAAGCTAAACGAACAAGGCGAATTGGGTGGAGTTGGTCCTTCTCATGAACATGCTTCTGAATTGGAACAAATTATTAAAAATCGTAAACCCATTAGATCCCAAGATGTCCACCCTCAGCTTCAAAACGATCTAGTTGAACACATATGGCAATCTTATGGAGTTATAGTTAGATCCCAAGATGTCCACCCTCAGCTTCAAAACGATCTAGTTGAACATATATGGCAATCTTATGGAGGGGAGTATTATGTTATAGGTTTAACAATGTGTTTGGTGTTTATGCCTACTCAGCAATCCAATATTCACTTCTTAAATGCATACAACCCAATATATACAGTATTTATGTGGTTTAAATCGTTTAAATTAAAACTGTTAAAAAATAAAATGCGTTACAAATAATAGCCACTGCAATCTACCCGTTGCCAATAATTTGAATTCCAATAAAATATAGGCCAATAGGATTTCGAGGGTGAGATTTGGCTAGTCTACTGGAGTGCTAAGTAATAAGCAAATGAAGATATGGAGGGTGACCAGCACCATGCTTGTCCAGAAGCAGATGGGATTCAGTCACAGCGGCGTCGTACAACATGGTGGCAAGGTAGTGCACTGGCTAGCCAAGAATGTGGTGCTCGTGCTCTCCCTTGCAACGCTGCAGTCGGTGGTGGTAAGCGTGCCTTGGTCTGGAAATGGCCACAAATTCGACAGGGAGAACACATTGTTGGGCTTGTTGCCAGAGGGGAGGCTCTGTGCCATCCAGTTCGGTCACCTGTTGCTTGCGACACCCAATCGGAGGATCTCCATTCGTGTAACCACTCGAACTGACTTGGGTTGGGATAAGGAGGAATTGATTCAGGTAGAACAATCCTTGCCTGCGGATGTGACTAATGTGAGGCTGCGATGGTTCTGTGAGAAGAGTGGGGTCGTGTTCTTCTCTGCTGTGTTGCTGTGTCTGGGGACAGTGCTCATCGGAGGAGTGAGATGTATGCTCTGAGCCTCAACACTGGGGTGGTTGACAAGTTGGCGAGCCATGATGGGGATGGTGATCTGTGGGGGCATGTTCATGGGTACGAAATGGATCAGACCGCAATCCTGGCATCCCTTGCTGAACCAGAGGGCACGGGGGATATGTGATGATCTCTGCCATGGCCTTACACCGTTATGCTTTTCTACCTAGTGTGCAAACAAGTGAGTCGAGAGCTCAAAGGGATTGCTGGTCAATCTCTGGGAGGGGATGCAAAATCTCTCAATCCTTATCAAGTTTATATGTAATGTTGGTTTGGTGACTATCTAGTTGTTCTCCACCTAGTGTTCAGCCTCTATTATGTTGGTTAGTAAAAGTGGTGATTGTCTGTTGTCGGATGTTGATTCAGCTGGTGTCAGTTTACCCCTTCTGTTAGCTGGAGTGGTGAATATAGTTGGTGTTTAATGGTAAGGAGTCGTGATTCTCGCATTGGCGAGATTGTTGGTCCCTTTTGATTATCTGAACTATGCTTGTAAGATGGACGTCCCTTAATGCTTATAAGAGCTATTAATGCTGAATCTTTATCCCCTGTTGTTTCCTTGTAGAAACATTTCATTTCTTGCACTGGTGAAATTATTGATCTGCTTGTCAGCAGAAGGATCTGTCTTAGTTGCCTGTACTCAGGATCCACGTCATTAGTTGAGGGGCTCTTAATTCTGGCAAGGCTTGCACAGGTTAAACACTTGTTCAAGTTTGTGCTACATTCAAACTTGCTGCTAGCGTGTGCTATATTCAAACTTGCTAGTTGAAACAGTTTCATGATGTACCATTCAAGGTTGGTCATGGCAAAACAGTATAGATAGTCAGAGTAGTGAATGGTTTTTGGAGAAACATTTTACCTTCGGGTCAGAAGAGATGGAGTGGATGCAACTTATGCAAGGTTCTGAATTCTAGAACTGTTTAGACCTGATGATGTGTCTTGGGTACTGAGCCTTCTTCAGATTGAACACCATCGTCAGAGCAAAGCAGCAGTTGCAGAAAATGAGCAATACCTGATGGAGATGATAATTGAAGCTGAGGCAAAATAAGATGTTGACCACCGTTGGGATGGAGTTGGAGAAATAAGTGATTCCTTCTCATGAACACTTGAGGAGAACTAGATTGATAGGAGAACTAGATTGATTGTTTCTTGCTTGCTTTTAATTGATACAACTCCTCTCTTTAAATAGGAGAGGCCTACTTGACTCTAAGCAATAGACTTCCAATTTGGTACTATTACCTCTAACTAACCCTAGCCCGCTACAGTAACTTGCGGGTACTGTTCATGGGTGGCCCAAAGAGCCCATAACAGCTTCTGAATTGGAATAATTTATTAAAAATCTTAAACCCATTAGATCCCAAGATGTCCACCCTCAGCTTCAAAACGATCTAGTCGAACACATATGGTAATCTTATGGAGAGGAGTATTATGTTATAGGTTTAACAATGTGTTTAGTATTTATGCCTACTCAGCAATTCAATATCTACTCCCTCCATTCCTAAAAACATGACATTGGGAATATAAATCATCAATAACTTTTAAATTGCTGAGTTTGTAAATATGAAAACTATATGGATAGATTTGTCTTCAAAAATACTTTCATAAAAGTATACATATATCACTCTTTAATAAATATTTTTATAATAACAAGAGGTCAAAGTTGTGTTTTGAAGATCGTGTCGCTGTCCTAAACGTCAGGTTTTCAGGAATGGAGGAAGTACTTCTTAAATGTATACAACCCAATGTATCGAGTATTTATGTGGTTTTAATCGTTTAATTAGAACCATTAGAAAAATAACACGCGTTACAAATAATAGCCACTGCAATCTACCCATTGCGAATATTTTGAATTCCAATAAAATATACGGAGTAGGCCAATAGGATTTCGAGGGTGAGATTTGGCTAGTCTACTGGAATGCTAAGTTATAAGGAAATGAAGATAAGGAGGGTGAAATTTTGGGTGTCAGTTGGAGACGATCTTATTAGTTTTACCTTTTTTCGGTGAAAATAAAATTTGATTCTTTGGTATGCAACTAAAAGATAAAATCCATATATATTTCAATAAAAAAAAGCAAAATTCAGTTGGTCCGGTTTTGTACTGAGGTCGGAAAGACAATCCAATCGATTTGTTTTCTTCCATAACTTTGCCGAGCAGCAGTACAGTAACAAACTGTTGTTTAGCTCTGACGCCGGTCAGGCAATGATTATCCAGGAGACTATCAAACTGTAAAATAGCGCAGCACGAAGAAATGCCGCATCTTGAAGATAACTTGGCTTGGCAGGTGCAACACATTCAGCAGATGTGTAGGAATCAGAAACAGTAAATTGTTCAATAACATACATCCACACCGCCTTCCATTATTGGCCCTGCTAAACTACAGAAAGCAGGAGCACAATCTAAGGCCTGGACCACATGGAAATACTGAAGAAATCTGGTTTCTCAGCTAAACACCAACCATGTATTCATCCAACCGTTCCATGTTCAGAAAGCAAGCTACAGGTTTAAGTGAACTAGGTGAACTACGAAAGGAGAGCACAGCAAAACCGGAGGAACAGGAGCCATGAACGAAAAACATTGGCACGTTGCCATCATGTGTAGTTTGTTTCACCACCGATAACCCAACCTTTGCATTTTTTACAAAATCCCATCACATTGAGAACGGGCCAAAGTTTAATCTTTCCCAGAATCAAAATCTCTCTCCGGTCACCAAACTTGTTTGCATTTAGCTCCTAGAAACCAATTGCCTAGGCACCCCTAACTTTTCCGTTGCACATCAACTTTCTCAGATTCAAAAAAACTAATGCTACTGGTGTTATCACTGACACTCCCATGTTTGCAGAACAATAGAGAAAAAAAAAGGACTTTCTTCAGGCACTTGAGTGCAGCTCAAGTCTTGTTGCGGCGTTGCAGTGAGAACGTCTTCTCAAGATCTGTATCCGGGACGAGTGGTGGCATCTCGCTTGTTTCAGCAGGGACGGTCTCTTCTGATTCCTCCAGCTCTTCTATCCATAGCTAAATCCTTAGAGATATTCCACTCTTTAAGGTCTCTAATAACCGACTCGTCCCAAGTTAGTTTGGGTCGCCCTCTACCTCTCTTAACATTATCTCGAATACTTTAACCCCTTTCAGAAGAAAAAAGGGAAATTGTGTACAAAAAAGGAAAATGTGAACAAAATGATTGTGGGATGATGCATGCTGAACTAATTTAAAGAAAAGGAGAGCATGCTTTTAAAAAAAATGACAAACAGTACTCAGTACTCCAACAAAGTCATAACTTGCACTTGCATACAGGTCACATCAGAAGAAAAGCATTTGGAATGAATTTTTTGACATAGAGCATTTGGAATGAATTGGCAGGTTAAACTAACAGAATACTGAAAAGGTATCTCCAGATTGTCCTTTCTCCAGAGAACCACATATCAATCTAAAGACGAAAAGGGTTGTGCAGTCATCACCTTCTGATTCAAGGATTTGGGCACGTTTTTTCCCTTCTGCTTCAAGGACTTGGGCACGTTTTTTCCTTTCAGCTTCAACTTGCATCTCCATAGCTGCTTTAACACCTTGTGGAGGAGATATGTCCTCTGCATTGGCAATGTTAAAATATGATAAGTATCTAAATTTGATGACCCTGTCTATAATTCAGTGATGAAGTGAAAAAAAAAGCATACTGATTTCATAACGGAGACACTTCAGGCCCCAATTTGTTGCTGCCTCATTGATGGCCCTCTGCAGAAAAATTAGCAGAAATTAGTAAGCACATAAAAAAGTAGGTTTCAATGTGTTTTCATATGTTCTTGCGGCATCACCCTTCCACAATCTATGGGCCTCATAAAGGTTCTCAAATACATTTGCTTTCATTTTACTATCAAGGGAATCTATGCAACACATAACAAATTTCCAATGGGCAGGCAGATTGGACTAAACAAACGAAATAGTGATTTCTCAATATGGTCATAATGTCTTCGAGAGTATGGTAAGTTGGTAACACAGTCAGAATTCAACATAGCTTACGCATTTTCTCCATGTCAAATGCGATAGCATGGTCATATGGAAAGTGCAACAAACAAGTCGGGATTATAAATATGGTGACATACCACGATGTTCTCATTTAATGCATCTCTCTCCTCAAAAGTCTTGTCCAATGTCATTTTCCCAAGCTCACTCCTCATTGTCGTCTGTGCAAGTTGTATGACTGCAAAAATTGGATTCTCCGCACCATAGGAAGCAAGGTAAGGGTCAACGATCTGCAGAAAACAAAAGAAAAATCATGAATTAGTGTTCAGCAATTGGAAGCAAGAACATTTGTTTTCTAGAATAAACAAGTTCCTCAAATATGACTCAGTACATTTGCAAGTCAGTGCTAGTAAAACAACTTCACCAACCAACAGTGGCGGAACATGAAAAAAATTAAGGGGGGGCCAATTCTACACAAACATAAAGTTATTAAGTAAAAACAGCTAACTAAGACCTGAGAAATAGGATCTAATTACATGAGAAAGAGTTGATTAAGCACTCTTGCAATGCATGCATGCATGGAACATGCAAGATTACAGAAATTTCACCGCACAAGGGGGGGCCGGAACCCAGCTTGGCCCCCACTGTGTTCCGCCAGTGCCAACCATAGTATTACTACCTGATCAGCTAAAATGGTCAAGATATTAAATAGTCTTGAATGGCAAGAAGACAGGAGGGTCAGCACTGAAAGAACTTGATACAAATGATGACATCACCTGAACATCAAGCCTCAAAGCATAGATAGTCAATCTAAATTACATTTTTCTAGAGGGCAAACCAGAATTTCATTACAATAGCTACTAAATTACAGCATGTTCAGTACCACAGAACTACAGCAGTTACTTCTAATCCAGCGACTATTATAGCCAAGTCACTTCACACAGGGCCACAAACCCAATTATACTGAGAAAAACACCATCAACTACTGACTAAAAACCAGGTAACACCACTCAACTAAGCACGCCGAAAATGAAGTTTTAAAGGCTCTATTACAACATTGAATGGGTATCACCAGATATCCTGACAAACAACAAGTATCAGTTATATCTTTTTTTTAGGAAAGTATCAGTTATATCTTCTTCTTCATCAAGCATTTTCAAGCGGCGATGATGAGAAATCTAAATTACCCAGAAACCCCTGTGATAAATGAAATGCTTTGTATCCTATCCAAAAACAGAACAAACCTTGCATACCACAAGGCTTACATTCAAAGGGCAATAACAGTCTATTGACTAACAGTGAGTCACCAACTCACCATAGTACAACTTTCCCATGATAACATCCACACCAGCCAAGCTAGAAGTAAAATTTACAATTTGGATATTGAGTTTGTGTTTAACCCAAGGAAAAGATCTGGTTATAGAATTCAATTTAGAAGCTACCTAATCAAAATTCCAATTCACAAAAAAGATGCACACATTTCATACAACTGTTTGCTGTGCAACTAAAAATTATTGAAAGCAACTAGTGTTTTCACTGGTATTTGGAAATTGGAAGCAGCAAAATTCAACTTATACAAGAATTCTACAGACTTACAAATTACAGACATTTTAAACAACATTCTTTCCATTGCATAAGACCATGCTCATGTACCATGTAGTACCTACCATACCAGTACCAACCAAACTTCAAAGGCAAACAAAGTCTTCTGCATGACAACCAGCCAAAATACCTAAATCATTAATACAAGCGTATACCAGTCAATTCAGTTACCAAAAGCCTTCATCATAACGCATCATCCATGTATAGGGAAGCGCCAGCAACTAATGTTATCACTCAAATCATGGTAATGAATCATGGGATTCAGACAAACAATCCAAAACACCTAAATCCCAAATGCAAGCCTATACCGGCCAATTCAGTTCCCAAAATCTTCACCATAACACATCACGTCCATCTATAGGGAGGCGCCAAAGACCAGCAACTAACGGCATCACCCAATCATGGTAATGAATCAAGGGATTCGGACAAACAATCCAAAATACCCAAATCCTTAATCCAAGCCTATAGCAGCCCATTCAGTTACCAAAAATCTTCACCAGAATGTATCACATTAATCTAAAGGGAAGCGCCAAAGCACTAGCAACTAACAGCATCACCCAATCATGGTAATAAATCACGAGATTCGAACCAACCAGCCAAAATACCAAAATCCAAGCCCATGCCAGCCAAATCAGTACCCAAAAATCTTCACCATCACGCATTGCATTCATCTATAGGGAAGCACCAAAGCACCAGCAACTGAAGGCATCACCCAATCATGGTAATGACTCACTAGATTCGAGAAAGCGAGACGCGGAGTGGACCGCATACCTTGATGTAGATCACGCCGTCGATCTGTATGAGCACGTTGTCCTTGGTGATGGCGGACTGGTTGGGGATGGGGATGGCCTCCTCCTTGAGCGAGTGCACGTAGGAGATGCGGTCCACCGCGGGGATCAGCAGGTGGATCCCGGAGCCGAGCGTCCTGGTGTACTTCCCGAACCTCTCCACCACGAAAGCCTTCTTCTCCGGGACGATGGCCACGCCCCAGTTCACCGGCGTGCCCGGCGGGTCGTACCTGGAAGCAACGAGCACGATGGGACTTCCATACCGTCTTCCCGAAGGTTCCGCGAGGAAGCGAGAGAGCGAGGGAGGGGGGCTAGGGTTTTACCGGGAGGAGTCGTCGCGGGAGTAGTAGCCGGAGAAGGCGCGGGACGACGCGGGGGCGGCGAGGTGGCGCGGGAGGAGGAGGAGGCGGCGCGCCGGGGCGGCGGATCGCCGGAGGAGGGTCGCCATCGGCGGCGGCGGCGGAGGAGGAGGAGGAGGAGACTGTTGTTTTGCTGGAAATGGGGAAATGAGAATTGGGGAGCCCTCCTTTGTCCTTTTTCAGCCACTTGCCCACGGAATTGCAATTACGACGGGCCTTGTCTTCTTCTTTTTTTTCTTAACCCAATCTACTTCTTCCCCAAGTTTGGGTTAGTTGGAGCTTATCTTCACAGGCTTCTCATCTCCTAGCCACGTGATATTCCATCTTTTTGCCTTATGTTATTATTATGTGCGATATTTCATAATCCAAGCTAAAAAGATACTCGGATCGTGCAGATAAATTAACCGCTATTGATATTTTCGGATGGAGTCATGGGAAACTTCCATGAAAAAAAAAGTGTGTTTAAGGGTAATATAGAAAGCTGATAAATTTTGCTTGATCGGGTAAGTTTGGAGGTTTGATAAGTTCAAAGCCGAAACATACTTAGGTAATGAGAGAATTGGCTACAATGCCAGCACTTTTTTTCACGACCGTGCCTAAGCACGTTTTTCATTAAAAGAAAAGCAATTTACCATAATTATATCCTGAACCATGCAGAGGATGGCCCGGCATATACGAATAAAAGAGAAGATTACATAGGCACCCCATTAGCGACCGAGCCGACCTGTGTTCACTGTAGTGCGTCTGTCAATGGACGATAGCCCGCGGCAAGCCAGGACCGCCCCTCCTCTACAATGAGCCACATGAGTTCCATGTTGGTTCTTTCTTTGCCCTCAAAGACACGATTGTTTCTCTCCTTCCAAAGCATCCACGAGATGAGGAGAACTAGGGAGTCAAAAGTTTTTCGAGAAGATTTTTCAATCCGTTTTCTGGCATCAAGCCACCAATCCACAAAGCTCAATTGGCCGTCTGGCGAGAGGATTCCCCAGCCGAGCTTCTGCAAGAAGGAGATCCATGTGACCTTGCTGTACGAGCAGTGGACAAGAAGATGGGAAATAGTTTCAGGTTCTTGTAGGCAGAAGGAGCAGAGATCTGAATTTTGTAGACCACGCTTCCTCCTGCGCCATGCCGTCCAACATCTATCATGAAGCACTTCCCAGATAAAAAATCTGCATTTCGGTGGCGCTTTCATCTTGCACAGCTGGCTGGCTCCTCTCACTTCTTGCTATCCAATGAAAAAAGCAGAGTATGCTGAAGAGGTGGAAAAATGTCCGTCGGGCGTCCATTTCCAGATGAAAGTGTCCTCTGCCTCACTGTCTAATTGAACCTCCTGAAGAAGCGTCCAGATAGACAAGTATTCGACAAGAACCTGCACTGTCAAAGCCCCAGAGATGCCACGTATCCATCGACGATTGGAGAGAGCCTCATGTACAGAACGATTTTTTTAACTCGAGGGCCGACTGTCTGGACAAGGCAAGGGGCGAGTTCCTGAATTGATTTCCCGTCTAACCAGCGATCCTTCCAATATAAACACCTTTTGCCATTTCCCATCTGAACCGTTATAGATGCCTCGACCATTGCTACAATTTTTGGGTCGAACTGATCAGGGAGATCCACCCACGGCCTGCTATCATCCACCCGCTGCAGCCACAACCACCTCATGCACAATGCATATCCAAAAATGTCGAGATCAGGGAGGCCCAAGCCTCCAAGAACCGCAGGTCGGCAAACCTTCGACCATGCAAGAAGGCAATGGCCCCCAGAAACTGTTTTGGAACCCCGCCATAGGAAAGCACGGCGACGTCTATCAATGCATTTAATTGCCCATGGAGAGATGGCCACTGCAATTGCCGTGTGCACTGGAATGGCCAATAACTTCACCTTGGTGAGCACCAGCCGACCAGCCTTGCTAAGAAGGTTCGCTTTCCAAGTGGGCAGTCCCGCACAGACCTTGTCAATGAGAGGTTGTAGATCAGCCTTCTTTAGCTTCTGAATCGACAAGGGGACTCCCAGATAGGTAGAGGGTAGTGGTTCCAATTTTCCTTTGAGGAAGTTCAGCATTGGATTGGTGTAATCTGGCACTTCTTGGGGTTTACCTGCAGGCCCGAGGCTGCTGCAAAAATTTGGAGGATGATATCAATCGTTTTCAAGTCACAAGGTGCTGCTGCCGCGAACAGAACCACATCATCTGCATAGAGGAAACGGCGTTCTCGGACCCCACGCACTCCCAGGCTTTGTATGAGACCCTCATGCTCAGCATACAAGATCAATGCATTCAAACCCTCCATGGCCAATATGAATAATAGAGGGGAAAGCGGGTCTCCTTGCCGAAGACCTCTAGCATGACAAATTCTGTTGCCTGGGTTCCATTGCAAATAATCTTTGTGCTTGCATTGGAAAGGAGTAAAGAAATCCAATCCAGCCATCTGCGTGAGAAACCCATGTGCTTCAATATTGCCAAAAGGAAGGTCCAATCAAGCGTGTCAAAGGCCTTTGCAATGTCAACTTTAAATAGCACAGATGGTTTTTTGGCCCGGTGCAAAGCTCTCCCTATTAGTTGTACGGCCCTGAAATTATCATGTAACAGACGCCCCCGGATAAAAGCGCTTTGATTGGGTCTGACCAGATCAGTCATGTGAGGAGATAGCCGACGAGCTAACACTTTCGTAAATAATTTTGCAAAGCTATGTATCAGGCTTATTGGCCTATAGTCTCCAACCATGAGTGCTTCCTTCTTTTTCCTAAGCAGATCATATAGGCTTGATTGACCAGGTAGAAACTACAACCATCCATCGACCAAAGTGCATGGAAGGCCCTCATTATATCAGCTTTTATGATCGGCCACAAGGACACATTTTAGTATGTGTTTATATGATTGTTATAAGTTTGTTGTAAGTTATTATGGTCTAATTCGTAAAAATAAATGGCTCATTTTGTTGCTTCTTAACAAATAAGGTTGTTAAAAATTTTAGAAATAATTAGAAGAAACATATGCATTTGATTGAAGAGGAGTGAGAAAAATAAATAGGAAACAAGATCGCTAACAAGGCTTAGCTTTAATAATGCCATACACACTGTACACAGTAGCATTTTGCCATTTCCTTGCAAAACCTTTTTGAATTTGTGGGACCGAAAGGATAATTGACACATCACTAGTCTGCGTGTACGTGCATGCTATTGTATAACTCCATGTCTGAATCGTCCGTAACAAACTAACGACATTTCATACATCTGCTAGCTGCTTGAATGGTCGTGTTTGAACCAAACGGACATGCTTGTATTGCCACCGAGACAAAGCACCAGGAGGTGAATGATGTGTTGCGTGAAGGTCATTGCACTGGTTCTTTACCTGGTCATTGCTTGGTCTGGATTTAGATCTCCTTTATATTAAAAAAAAATAGAATCAGATTTCTGGAAGTGAGCGACCAGACGTCAATCGGAATTGATCTGATCCGGTTTCCATTTCCATAACCCCTTGCTAAGCAAAAGCACAAATTGAATTGGGACTACCTATCAGAACTGATTTTTATTGGAGGTTCAATTAAAATTAAGAAAAAGAGACGCAGCATGCTGATTTCTAACTGCTGACATATATATGCTTGTTGCCTTGTACTGAGGTTCAAATCAAACCCCAATCTATTATTTTCTTCTGAGCTATTATTTTCTTCTGAGTATAGCGGAGTTTAATAGTGCCTCTTTAGCTTAGATCATTATAGATGCATCATGCATGGCAAGAAGCTAGATAAATTTGTGACCGTCAAACTGATGATGTAAATCACTTCTGTGTTGTGTTTTGCAGTATGCCTCCAGTTTGTAAATCACATCTGACTGTCTGGTGCCCGTCACACAGCTGCTGCTTACAAATTGTGGTTCCGAGTTCAGTTCCTTTTGTGCTTGTATGACGGCGGGTTTTCATTTTTTGAAAGCGTCTAAACAATGGGGATGTGCTGGTATGACCGCATCAAGAAACTAAAAAATGCCATCTTTTAAGTTAACCTTGGCATTAGCAGGTGCAAGACACACATCACACATGACACGCCAGACGTGAAGGAATCAGAAACAGTAACAGTACTGGGCTACGGCATAACAGTATAGCAGCTCAACTGTAGTAGTTTGAGATCACGTCCCATCATTTGCGCAGCAGAACCTATGCCTGAACCATATGGAAATACTGAAAAACATCTGGATTCTCAGCTAAAAACACTAATCTATCCATCCAGCATAACAGAAGCCATGAACGAAGACACTGCCATCATGTATTTAGTTTTAATAACGTTAACCCAAGAGGGAACCTTGCACTTTTTACAAACTACCATCAGATTAAGAACGAAGCATAAGTTTAACCCAAAATCAAAATCTTTCTACCTGGTTGCTAAACTTGCTTGCTGCATTTAGCTCCCAGAAACCAAAGCCTAGGTGTCTATATATCCACTAACTTCTCCGTCTCACGTTAACTATCTCAGACTCAGAAAACTAATAATAATGGTGTTTATCAGTGGCACTCTCATGTTTGCAGAACCATGTAGACAAAAAGGGACTTAATTCGGGCACTTGAGTGCAACTCAAATCTAGTTCTTGTGGCGTTGCATCGAGAATTTCTTCGCAGGATCTGTATCTGGGATGAGTGGTGGCATCTCCCTTGTTTCAGCAGGGCCAGCTTCTTCTGATTCCTCTGGCTCTTCTATCGGGGAGTTGGCCTGGAGATGCTGGAAGATCTTCATAGCCTGGGTCATGAAAGATTGCGGATTGCCACCGTCACCTGGAAGCAGAACAGTGGTGCCCTGAATTTGATAGCAAAACGTCAGCACCATGAAATTCACACAGGGGGCATAAAGGAGCGGTAGCAGAAATCATCAAACAGGGGTGCTTCATCAACTCACCTTCTTGGCCACTTGAGAGAAGGCTCTGACATATTGCTCTGCAACTCTCAGGTTCGCAGCCTAACAGAGAGATATAAATTGTTAGCATTCAAATGAGAAAATTTTAAATCAATAGTAAGGACACGGAGAGTAGTAATATAAGAAATCATGACACACCATCCATGACATCAAGACGCCGACGCAAATCCTTTGATAGAACGTCGCTTCGTCGGAGTGCACGCCTAGCCCAACGTAGCAGGTTGAAAGATTTGGGAATTCTTGGGAACGATGGGAAGCTCAACGAGGATGCAATTCAAGACTATGCAGACCGTCTAAATGATTTGTTGCCGTCGGACCTCCTCAATTCTTTGAAGGGTTTGAAAGGGAGTGCCTTCTGGGACCTGGTGGCAGAGGTTTTGCCTCGTTGTTAGGTGTTGTCTTCGCCGAGAATGTTGTGTTGTGGTGCCTCGTACTGTAAGCGAAGTTGTTTGCTAGTGGGAGTTGTCATAACTAGTTGTAGTTAGTTGTTCTGTGTGTGTTTTTCCATCTGTCGCTGACCTTTTGGCGAGTTTGTTTGCCCAGTCTGGGTCTTCTTCTTTATCAATACAATCAGCAGCTCTCCTGCTTGGTTCGTTCAGCAGCTCTCCTGCTTGGTTCGTTTCAAAAACAGTCACGTACAGAAACCAACAGCCATACAGGTGCATATTCGATTCTGTTCCATCTGTGGGTCGTCAAACTCAAAGCGGCTCATCAGAAGCCCAAGCCCATGAGGTGCGCTCGTAGAGGCCACGATCTCCCAAACGCAAGCAAGAGCTGAATTGTTTGAGGAAAAGAACTCGTAGCGATTAGCGAAACTTTCTTGGTTTTTATTTAGAGTCACAAATGAACACTCGCTATATAGCTACCCCGTTGGTTTGTTGGACAATTATTAGAGCGCAAGTACGTACGTTCTTCCGGCTGCCGTGATTAGTAGTGACACGGAAAACCCTCCGGGCTCCCGCCCTTTATTACCGCGCCGTCCAGACGCCTATTCCCTTCTTCTTCTCAAACCCAAAGCCTCCTCTTCTCAACCGCCGGCGATCGACGACATGGCGTCCCTGCTCCGGCAATCCACCGCCCCGGCGCGCCGCCTCGCGCTCGCCTCCTCCCGCCACCTCGCCGCCCGCCAACGCCCCGTCGTCCCGGTCCTTCTCCCGCTACTCCCGCGACGGCAGCAACACGGTCCGGTACGACCCGGCGGCGTGCCCGGTGAACTGCGGCGTGAGCATCGTGCCGGAGAAGAAGGCGTTCGTGGTGGAGAGGTTCGGCAAGTACATCCGGACGCTGGGGTCCGGGATCCACCTGCTCATCCCCGGCGTCGACCGCATCTCGTACGTGCACTCGCTCAAGGAGGAGGCCATCCCCATCGCCAACCAGTCCGCCATCACCAAGGACAACGTGCTCATTCAGATCGACGGCGTCATCTACATCAAGGTATGTATTATGCATCGCCTTCTCCAATCTCGTGGTTCAATTCTTCATTGCCGTGGTTGAATGTGTAGATGAATGCGATGCGTTAAGGTCAAGATTTGCATTGGGAGCTGATCGAATAGGCTGGTTTAGAATTCGATCGTTTGAGTGCCATTGAAGTTTAATTTGGTTGATAGATGGTACTGGTATATATGGACTACATGGAACACGAACGCCCTTACTACACAATAAAAAAAGGTTATTGAAAAGCTTAGGATTTGCAAAGGCTGTAGAATTATTGTAAGCTGAATTACTGACCTACTGCTTCCAAATACCATCAAAACATAACTGTTTTCAAGAACTCTAAGTCGCATGACGAGCAGTTCTTTTTCTTAATTGCAAATTTTACCTCTAGTAGCTTAGCGTGCCTGGTGTGGAGCCGTTCGTATTACGACAATATATACGTACTATTATGCCTTGTGATGTAAGCTTTGTAGGATGCAAGGTTTGTTGTGTTTTTGTTTGTTTTGTGATAGGACACATAGCATCAATTTCATTTATCACAGGGTTTCTGGAATCCATCTAATTTAGGTTTAGACTAGATACTATGTTTTGAGAGTTGATGTCATTGTCCGTGTGCTCATCCTAAGCTTTTGGCATTCAAGAAATTAGTCTTGGTCATTTTAACTCAGCAGGTTATGCTATACTGTGGCTGGTGAAGTTCTTATACCAGCACTTTACATGTGTACTGAGTCATATTTGAGAAACTTGTTTATTCTATAAAGCAAATATTCTTGCTCAAATTGTTGAACACTATTCATGATTTTTGCTGAATTCTGCAGATCGTTGACCCCTACCTTGCTTCCTATGGTGCGGAGAATCCAATTTTTGCAGTCATACAACTTGCACAAACAACAATGAGGAGTGAGCTTGGGAAAATGACATTGGACAAGACTTTTGAGGAGAGAGATGCATTAAACGAGAACATTGTGGTATGCCATCTTATTTCCAATCTCGAGTGGTTTGTTGTACTTTCTGTACGACTATACCATCACATTTGACATGGAGAAAATGCATATGAGATACGTACTAGAATGAGCAATAGGCTACATTGAACTCTGATATTACCATACTATTGAAGGCATTATGAGAAATCATTATTTCATTTGTTTAGTCCAATCTGCTAGCCCATTGGAAATATGTTATGCGTTGCATAGATTCTTTTGATAGTAAAGTAAAACCAATGTATTTGGGAGGCTCAAAGAGCATGGAAGGGTGATGCATGAAAGAACATATGAAACACATGAAAACCTACTTTTAATGTGCTTACTGTTTTCTGCTAATTTTTCTGCAGAGGGCCATCAATGAGGCAGCAAAAGATTGGGGCCTGAAGTGTCTCCGTTATGAAATCAGTATGCTTTTTTTTTCACTTCATCACTGAATTATAGACAGGGTCATCAAATTTAGATACTTATCATATTTTAACATTGCCAATGCAGAGGACATATCTCCTCCACAAGGTGTTAAAGCAGCTATGGAGATGCAAGTTGAAGCTGAAAGGAAAAAACGTGCCCAAGTCCTTGAAGCAGAAGGGAAAAAACGTGCCCAAATCCTTGAATCAGAAGGTGATGATCAACACCTCTACATTGATATATGTGGTTCTAATTCTTCCTTTGGAAAAAGGATAATCTGGTTTGCATTCAAATTTATTCCAAATGCTTTTATAAACAATTTTCCTTTTTTCTCTTGAAAGTGGTTAAAATATTGATTTTCTCAGCCATGAGGATTTACTAATAATTTGTTAATGTGAACACCAGGTGAGGCCGGAGCTGTTCTTGCCTTATCAGAAGCTTCAGCTCGTGGAATCAGAATGGTTTCAGAGGCAATGACTACCAAAGGCAGCACTAAGGTGTCATGATTTCTTATATTACTACTCTCCGTGTCCTTACTATTGATTTAAAATTTTCTCATTTGAATGCTAACAATTTATATCTCTCTGTTAGGCTGCGAACCTGAGAGTTGCAGAGCAATATGTCAGAGCCTTCTCTCAAGTGGCCAAGAAGGTGAGTTGATGAAGCACCCCTGTTTGATGATTTCTGCTACCGCTCCTTTATGCCCCCTGTGTGAATTTCATGGTGCTGACGTTTTGCTATCAAATTCAGGGCACCACTGTTCTGCTTCCAGGTGACGGTGGCAATCCGCAATCTTTCATGACCCAGGCTATGAAGATCTTCCAGCATCTCCAGGCCAACTCCCCGATAGAAGAGCCAGAGGAATCAGAAGAAGCTGGCCCTGCTGAAACAAGGGAGATGCCACCACTCATCCCAGATACAGATCCTGCGAAGAAATTCTCGATGCAACGCCACAAGAACTAGATTTGAGTTGCACTCAAGTGCCCGAATTAAGTCCCTTTTTGTCTACATGGTTCTGCAAACATGAGAGTGCCACTGATAAACACCATTATTATTAGTTTTCTGAGTCTGAGATAGTTAACGTGAGACGGAGAAGTTAGTGGATATATAGACACCTAGGCTTTGGTTTCTGGGAGCTAAATGCAGCAAGCAAGTTTAGCAACCAGGTAGAAAGATTTTGATTTTGGGTTAAACTTATGCTTCGTTCTTAATCTGATGGTAGTTTGTAAAAAGTGCAAGGTTCCCTCTTGGGTTAACGTTATTAAAACTAAATACATGATGGCAGTGTCTTCGTTCATGGCTTCTGTTATGCTGGATGGATAGATTAGTGTTTTTAGCTGAGAATCCAGATGTTTTTCAGTATTTCCATATGGTTCAGGCATAGGTTCTGCTGCGCAAATGATGGGACGTGATCTCAAACTACTACAGTTGAGCTGCTATACTGTTATGCCGTAGCCCAGTACTGTTACTGTTTCTGATTCCTTCACGTCTGGCGTGTCATGTGTGATGTGTGTCTTGCACCTGCTAATGCCAAGGTTAACTTAAAAGATGGCATTTTTTAGTTTCTTGATGCGGTCATACCAGCACATCCCCATTGTTTAGACGCTTTCAAAAAATGAAAACCCGCCGTCATACAAGCACAAAAGGAACTGAACTCGGAACCACAATTTGTAAGCAGCAGCTGTGTGACGGGCACCAGACAGTCAGATGTGATTTACAAACTGGAGGCATACTGCAAAACACAACACAGAAGTGATTTACATCATCAGTTTGACGGTCACAAATTTATCTAGCTTCTTGCCATGCATGATGCATCTATAATGATCTAAGCTAAAGAGGCACTATTAAACTCCGCTATACTCAGAAGAAAATAATAGCTCAGAAGAAAATAATAGATTGGGGTTTGATTTGAACCTCAGTACAACTACGCACGAGTGCTCATGCAATTCGATTTACAGATATTGCTGGAGAGATTTTTTAGTTACCAGCCAGGTTCAGTCCCTGCTGAGTAGCTTAGCTGATCCTGCCGGAAAGTTTGTTATTGGCCAGGTTGAGTCGCTTTAGTTGTGGCATGCCCAAGTCCAGATTGGCAAGTATATCACCAGAAAACAGGTTATTGTCAGCTATGAAGTCCTCGAGCCCAACAGCAACCGAGATGGAATTCTGTCGACAAATTGATTGTTCCCAAGGTTCCTGGGCATCTTAGTAGGGAGACTCCCGGTGAGCCAGTTATTCCTTAGACTCACAAATGCATGCCACCCCATGGTCCACAGTGCCTCTGCCACCTCACCAGAGATCCGATTATTGTCTAGGTACAGTACCAGCAAAGTCGTACAGTAGGCAAGGCTTATTGGGATGGAACCGTCCAAGTAGTTGTTTGAGGCGATTAGGAACTGGATCTGGCCTCCGGCGCACAACCCTTGTGGGATTGCACCGGTGAGCTCGTTGTCGTCTACATAAACAGTGACTAAGCTCAATGAGTGCGTCCCCAGCTCTGGTGGGAGAGTGCCGGTAAACATGTTATCATTTAACCTCAAGTCCTTGAGGTTCTCTAAGCGCCCAAAGACTTCTGGGATGACTCCAGTAAGCTTGTTTTCTGAGACATCGATTTCGGCCAAGCTTGTCGCAGCAAATCCATCCACCGTCAGATTTCCTGTGAGGTTGTTGTTGTCCACAAACAAGAGCTGCA
>OAMR01000463.1:1038904-1114726 GCA_900205405.1 Echinochloa crus-galli | reverse complement strand
CGACTGGTGCCAAATATCGACACGAGAGACTAACGACACGGGGTAGATCACGATGGAGTCATAGGCGTGGAGTTAACTGAACATTAGGACTTAATTATTGAGCTTGGAGAGTTTCTTGCTACGGTGATAGCACATAGCAACATAATAGCTTCAAATTGGATAAGCCAATAAAGAGGATTTTGGTGATCGACGCCTATCATCATTGATGAACTAGTTGTATATAAAAGTTTTCCCATTATTGGCAACTCACATCAGAATTGAATAATTACAAAGCATCTTGTCTATTGATAACAAATTATGAGAATAATTTTGGACTTTCCCACGACGTAGCAACCTGTCGGATAAGTTTTTTTTATCATAAAAGATTCTATTAAAAGTTTTATTTATTAAACAGCAGCTCCAACAATGGACTGATAAACTATTATACTACTAAATAAATAAATAAAGAAAAGAAAAAGAAATAGAAAGAGTAATGGAAAGGGAAGTTTCCGACCACGTTGTCTTCCTCCTCTCTCCTCCCCCTCTTCGCTCTCGCCAAGGGAGGCGAAAGCGATAACCACCGACATGCTTCCCCACATGCCCTAGCGATCCGTTCCCATTTGCAGACCCAATCCAAGCCCCGAGCAATCACCAAACCTAGCCGTGTAGATTTCCACTCTCACATGGAGGAAAAATCCAACCTTGGCATGTGACCTCTCCTTAAATCCCCCGCAACAATCAATCGATCAATCCCAAAGGGGGAGAGAAGAACAAGCAATCCCGTTGCTCGGCGTCTTCGCCCTCCCGTTGCCGTTTCTTCTCTGTTCTTCGGCCTCCGCGGCCGCATAAACCTCCGCTAAAGCTCCTCTGCCGCGCCCAATTCGTCAGCCATTCCCCCAAGAATCCCCAAAGGCGAGAGGCCCCCACGCCAAGATCCAATCCATCGAGTTATTCGGTTTCAATCCGTGTAGATTCCCCCGGAAGGCACCCAGAATCGTAGCCGGAATTGGAAAAGGTTTCCATTTCTGATCGGTCGCCGGTGCGAATCCGTCGAGCCTCGCCGCGGTTTTTGTTTTCCAGGAAGGGCGGAGCCTCCGTACGGTCACGGTTCTTGATCCGGGGAGCGACCACCGCCGGCGAAAGGCAATGCAGCCGGACCCGCAAGGCCCGGGCAGGGCGAAGGCCAATGCGCACCCGCGGCTGCCGCCGCCGGTGACGGCGGGGTCGGCGGGGCGGCCGGCGTCTGTGCTGCCGCACAAGACGGCCAACGTGCGCGACCATTACCGCATCGGGAAGAAGCTGGGGCAGGGGCAGTTCGGCACCACGTACCAGTGCGTGGGCAAGGCGGACGGCGCCGAGTACGCCTGCAAGTCCATCCCCAAGCGCAAGCTGCTGTGCCGCGAGGACTACGAGGACGTGTGGCGCGAGATCCAGATCATGCACCACCTCTCCGAGCACCCCAACGTCGTCCGCATCCGCGGCGCCTACGAGGACGCGCTCTTCGTGCACCTCGTCATGGAGCTCTGCGCCGGCGGCGAGCTCTTCGACCGCATCGTCGCCAAGGGACACTACAGCGAGCGCGCCGCCGCGCAGCTCATCAGGACCATCGTCGGGGTGGTGGAGGGATGCCACTCGCTCGGCGTCATGCACCGGGACCTCAAGCCGGAGAACTTCCTCTTCGCAAGCACCGCGGAGGATGCCCCGCTCAAGGCCACTGACTTTGGGCTATCTGTGTTCTACAAGCCTGGTGCGTATCTATGCAATTATTTATGCTATTTGGTTTAAAATGTGTGCTGTACAATGTTGCTATATGGTCCCCTTGATGCAGCAATAATGTGTACGCATTGGGTTTGGTAGGGAGTAGTTCTCTTTATAGATAGTTTTCAATACACTAGCGAAGCATATTAAAATTTCATTTCTTGTCGGCGTAAGCCTACCTTAGTGTTCCTTGAAAAAACATTTCATTTCCATATGTTGCTTACTTTTTCTAGCATAAAAAGAATCTCTGTTACAATGTTGATAACATCAAAATTATAATAAACTGTGGAGAAAAGTCTGTGTTGCATTGTCAGAGTACTTGTTAATAGTGATAAGCCTTTTCAAGATGGCAAGAACTATCTTATCTTGTGGGGAATTCTAACAGAATTTGTGACAAGCATCAACTTGCTGCTGTGATTTACATAGTGCATAGGCTTAGTGAAATCTTTACTCTTCAGTTTATGTGGTATTTTCTTCCGTTGAAGTGATTGGTATTGGTAGAACATACAATGAAAGCTATTACTTTTCATTTCTTCAGGTGATAAATTTTCTGACGTTGTTGGGAGCCCCTATTATGTTGCCCCTGAGGTGCTTCAGAAATGTTATGGCCCAGAAGCTGATGTCTGGAGTGCTGGAGTGATTCTGTATATTTTGCTATGTGGTGTACCCCCATTCTGGGCAGGTAAACTATTTATTATTCCTACCATTGAATTGCTACTTTGAGATCGAATATTGTTTGTCGATAGTTTCCATTACTTCATATGTAAAATATTCCTATTTTCCCCCTCCTTTCAGAGAGTGAAGCTGGGATCTTCAGGCAGATTTTGCGAGGCAAACTTGACTTCGAATCTGATCCGTGGCCAAGTATCTCTGATAGTGCTAAAGATCTAGTCCGCAAGATGCTTACTCGGGATCCTACAAAGAGATTGACTGCTCATGAAGTTCTATGTAAGTTTTCTGTCTGCATGCTCTTGGGTTGTGGAAGTTCATTTTTATTAAACATGGTGACATTGATTATGCCAGGTCACCCATGGATTGTTGATGATGCCGTTGCACCTGATAAGCCTATTGATTCTGCTGTTTTGTCAAGGCTGAAAAACTTTTCTGCAATGAACAAGCTCAAGAAGATGGCCTTGAGGGTAAGAACTTTCCTTTTCTCCAATTAGAACTTTTTATCCCATGGTTGATATGTGATTATGTTACAAACGAAATCAGTACTTTGTTTAGTGCAATGTTAGGTTCGGTGTGCCATTCTATTATAACACTGCCTTACAACCTACTAGTTTTGTGTACTCAACATATGTCTCTTTTCCTCTCTTTCCCCTGGTTTTCCATGTTAACTGGATATTTTGTGCACTTTAGATCTATATTTGGCCCCTTTATTTTTCAGAAAGAGTAATTTACACGTCTACTTAAAAACCAAAGCTTTTCAAACCAGGCCATTGAGCTGCCTATTGTTGCTTTTGATGGCGGTTCTGCCATGCTAACTATCTGTGTTACACAGTCCCACTATAAAAAAAAGCTGGAGTACATGTCATGGTGTCACCTACACCTCATACAATTCACAAAACTATTTTTCTTTCCAAAAGAATAGTCCTTCCATATCCAACCCTGTTGTCTCCAATCCCTTCAGCTGGTCCAGTGTCAGACCTGGATGCTGGATGCCAGCCACGGTATTCTATGACTTCCGATCAGCAAAAGACATTGAACCCATGAGCCATGACTAAACACTACTTGACACTAGAGGCAGAACGCAGGAGGCCATCAGTAGCAAGATGCCAGAAAGGTGAGTGTTGGTAGGTGGTGATAGCTGTATGCGCTAGCTACAAACTGGTTAATGACTGGACCTCATTGTTTCACACGCTATTACTGCACACTTTTATTGCTTGACTGAGTGCGGGTTTGTATTGACAACATGGCAACAACTCATGTTTAGTTCCGCACATCTAGGTGGCTACACTACCGCTGCCCTCTGAGTCCACCAATGCCTTGCTCATGGTCATCGCTATCATCCTTGTTTGTTGTTGATTTAGGAGGACAACTTTGATATTAGTGACAGGAAGCAGTAGATGCTGTGATCTGGGGCCATGTTGCATTGGTAGCAGCAATGAGACACCAGATTTGGCCAGGTGCTCCCCGAGGGCATTAGGAAGCATTTGATTTGTGAAAGGACGTTTCATCAGGCACGTTTCATCAGGCATCGTGGTCGCCTGATGCAAGGAATGAAGGGACCATAGAGTTTCAAAACAGAGGTTCAGAAGAATGTGTTGTTCGCAGTTGGCTTGGGGGTTGTCTTTTCTTTTTTCTTTGAGACAAAGATTCTTTTCTTTTGATTAATTGTCTGACACAATACTAAAACAACTAATGTTCAGAGGTTTTACTATTGCCTGTACCTCTAGATGAACTGGTTTTCACATAATAGTCATGGCATCAGGTTGTAAAGGCTTAATAACGGCATGTGCAATGACTATCGAAACTGATCTTTTCAGATGCATCTTTTTGTTTGCGCAGGTGATTGCTGAAAGCCTATCTGAAGAGGAGATTGGGGGCTTAAAGGAATTGTTCAAAATGATCGATACCGACAACAGTGGGACGATAACATATGATGAACTGAAGAACGGTCTGAAAAGGGTGGGCTCAGATCTGATGGAACCTGAAATCCAGGCTTTAATGGATGCAGTAAGTACTACTATTTTATCAAGTCTATTGTCCAAATACATAGTTGCACTCTGTCATCCTTTGATTGTACTAACCATTGAGATTGTAATCTGGGTTTTGTCTTCATTATCAGGCTGATATTGACAACAGTGGAACCATTGACTATGGAGAGTTCTTAGCAGCTACACTGCACATGAATAAACTGGAGAGGGAGGAAAGCTTGGTTTCAGCATTCGCATTCTTTGATAAGGATGGGAGTGCCTTCATAACAATTGATGAGCTCTCACAAGCATGCCAACAGTTCGGTATTTCTGATGTTCATCTTGAGGATATGATCAAAGATGTGGATCAAAACAATGTTGGTCTTCTTAATCCTTCTTGTGTTATTTATTATTCTATTCCATACTTCGTCTCTTGCCCCATTTTTATTAAATTGGGTGCTAATGAATTATGCATCACTTTTCAGGATGGACAAATTGATTATAGTGAGTTTGCTGCGATGATGAGAAAGGGCAATGCTGGTGGAGCAGGAAGGCGAACCATGAGGAACAGCTTGCATGTGGATCTTGGTGAACTCTTGAAGCCTGCTGGGAACTAATTGGTACCAGACTACCAGAGGATTCTGCTTTCCAGATGATTCAATCTGAAGTTTTTGGGTGCCTCATCAGCTTAGGCCGATTGAGCAGTTTGAGCTATTCCAATGCCACCAGAAGGCTGTTAAATTTCTTCAGTGGTACTAGTAGTTAGTAGACAGAGCATACTATGGTATCAGTGTAACAAATTTTAGGTGCTGGGAGCTACCATTACTCATCTTTGTTGTCCGTGTACACTGCTGTTGTCCCATAAGGTAGGCATCTAGGTCTGTCCGTTTGATTTGCCACCAATCCATTTGTAAACAAGTTGTCATGAACCTATTTCTTATTGATGATTTGTCAAAACGCGTTGTTTTCGTCCATTACACTACTAGGAATGGTACATCATTTGTCTTCCTGTAGTACGTACTGATGCCTGTTTTATCTCTGAACTCTCAACAGATCAGGAAAGGCGTTTCGTATTGCTGTGATTTTTTGACAATTATGTGTATGTTTTGCACTACTTTCATATGCTCAAACAAGTGATGCTTAAGGTGTTCCTACCGTGATATTTACTCTGGTCGTCCAGGAATAGCACCATCCAGTAATTTCTTGAATGTAACCAATGAAGGATAAGAACAATTCAGCCCTTTTCCGTGTATGAAGATAACTGTATCACCATGTGTCGTGACAGATGATGTGGCGGAGAGCCAAGGAAAGGGGCCTCGCCAGAGCAGGTGGCAGAGTACACGCTGAAGCTCCTCCACCGCCGGGTCCCGCCGTCCGTGCCCGGATCATGTTCCACTAGTCTCCGGCGGGCGGTCGGAGGTGGAGGCGACAGGGGCCGCCCAACCTCATGAGTCAAGACGTAGGGCGGCGTGCCGGAGAACGTCCAGGCGGCGCAGGATCGCGCTTTTGCTGCGCGCAAAGCTAGGCCAACTCACGTACTGGCCGGCGCAGCTCGGGAAGTACACCTCCGACGTACGGCGAGGCAACCGAGGCCAAGGAGCGCATGCTCGTCAAGAACTACAGGTACTTGCGGAGCAAGTTAATAATACAGCCAGCAAGTAGGCTGTATGTTGTTGCCACATCATTCATAGCCAACTAAAAGCCCACTCATATAATAGGTGGGCTAAGAAACATAATACTTGGCCCACCATTCACTCTCATAAAATTTCTAGGAACCTATACCTCAGCTGGCTGTAAGTTTACAGCCTACTTTCTTCACTCTCTTCTCTTCTCTCTCCTCCATGTAGGATTTAGCCTGCTGGCAGTGTTATAATACTTGCTCTAATCGGCTCGATCGGCTGCTCACAAGATATGATACATACTGATTAGAGCAAGTATAATGGGTGGCTGGGAGCTGGCTAAGAGTCTAAGTATACGAAAAGAGAGAATGAGGCGGGCGGTGTGCGAGGCGTCGGCTTGAGCAGACGGAGAGGGCCGCTGACCTCGTAGATCCGCTGCCGCCGGCCCGAGCTCGCGCTCCAGGACGACGAGGAGGGCTTCTGCTCTGCTCCACCGCGGCCAAGTGAGGGAGGCTGTCGCTGCCCCTCATCCTCGCGTCCGCAGCCAGGCGTTGACGCAGGCGACATGGAAGGCGTGGCCGCAGCGCGTCGGCGTTGGCGAAGTCGGCAAGGCAGATGGCGCAGTCGGAGGCGGAGGAAGGCGGCGAGACGGCGGCGGCGGTGAAGGGGACGGTGGGGAACGCGTCGATGGCCGCCGCGAGCGCCGCGACGAGCTGCTCCGCTTCCATCGCAGGGCCGCCGCTGCCGATCCAGTCGCGGCTCCAGCGCAGGGAAGAGGGCGCGTCCGCCGGTGCAGGGGAGAGGGCTCGATGTGCACCGCGCCGCACCTCGCTCGGCCTCGACCCCGCCGCCGGATCCGGCCCCGAGGAGGAGGCCTCCGGTCGGGCAAGCTCAGCGCTCGTGGATCCCCCTATCTGACAGCAGTAGGGAAGCGGCGCATAGCTCGGCGGTGGAGTGGAGCTCGCCAGAAGTGGAGAAGGGGGCGGCGCGTGTCTCAGCGACGGAAGAGAAGGGGGCCGCGTGTGCCAGCGTCCGCCTTGGCCGCAACCTTGGCGGCGTCCGTGGGGACATCCTCCGCGGCCACATCGACGCCTTCCCCCACGACTCCGTCGGCCATCTGCACGCCAAACGCCATGACCGAGGCCGGCGATGGAACTTGAGCGAGCGGCGGTGCAGAACTTGGTGTGCGAAGGATGTTTCTTTTTTTTGGGATCGGATAAGGATAAGGAACGATTGGTTCATCAGTGTAGTTGTGTGGAACAAACTAGAAGGCTCTTTTTTTTATGAAAACACAAATAACATACAAATATCAAATGTGCATTTAATCATCTTTTTATGATTGATTTAAACAGCCACCAAATGATATATACAATTGCACTTTTAGTAGATCCTAAGTTTCATACAAAACATTAAACAGCTTATAGACGGTCTCTTTGTCTGGACTGTATGGGCTGTCTGTAAGTCTGTCTATATACTAAAATCGAGATTCTGCAGACGGCTACCCGTCTGTGGGCTGTACATGCCGGCCTAAGGACTAGCGGGTGGTGGCTGCACATGGGCAACCTCTTCTCGCCCCCACACAATTGGTTCAACGACGGGAGCCTCTAGCCTTCCGCGCGTGGTTATTGCCATTGATTGACCCTAGCCTAGCCCAGTAATCTTGCCCTAACAGATCGTCACCGGCCGCAGCACCGTGACAACCTAAAATAGTTCAGATACCAAAGTTGTAGCAGAATTCCTTGTTTTTGGAATGGCTTTGTCCTTCGAGATCTTTTTTTTTCACGAATGCGCAGGAGAAATGCACATCATTGCATTAAGGAGAATGAAAACAGAAAACAACACGCAAAAAGCGTGAACCAAGAACAAAGCAAAGAAAGAAAGGAAACAGATTACAGCCAAAGACGACTACTCGCGGAATAACTCTCCTAAACGCCTGGCGCCGGCAGCTATCCGAAGCTCAATGTCCCCTTGAATCCTAGACACGAGAGCCGTTGTGCTAGCAGCGCACCGATCAAAGCTATCATATGCAACCGCACTACCACAGCATGAGTTATTCTAGCAATAGCCCAATCCATCATTATCCAGTTCCAGCTCTAAACATTATAAAATGAAACAACCTTAGAGGGTATACTGTTCTCATTGCCAACATTGTGAAGACTATTTGGATTATGGAGACAAAAAAATTAAGAGCATAACAGACCTTGACTAGGCGGATGGCATCAACGAGATCAATGGCGACCTTCTGAGGCCGCTTCTCGACGGGTATGATCGTCGGGTACGGCACCTGCTCCTCCTCGACCGGCATCCCGAAGATGCTCCTCGTGGCCCACGCCCCGTCCATCTGGATCCGCTGCGCCTCCCCCTGAAGCCCCTCATCCGGCACCCCGTCCGCCTCCGCGCCGGCCGGGCGGTCCTCCGGCAGCGGCGCAACCCTGGAAGGGTACGAGACGGGCGAGATCACGGGCGCCGCGTCCTTCACGTACCGCATATCCTGCCGCGTCCACTCCCGCGGTGGCACCGGCTGCTGCGGCCGCCGGGGCAGCGGGGACTGGTCCCCCCAGACACCCTCCGGGGCCGGCGGGGCGGAGGGCTCCTCGGGCGGGGCCTGCTGCTGCGGCTTCGGGGCGTAGGAGACGGGCTTGATGGGCGGCGGCGGCGGCGGGCGCGGGGCGGAGCTGGAGTTGGAGTTGGCATCGGAGGAGAAGTGGAAGAGAGGGAGCAGGCGGTGGGGCTGCGGGTGGCGCCGCGAGTGGGAGAGGAGGAGCCGGAGGTGAGCCATCGCGGGGAGGCGGAGAGGATTGCGGCGGCCGGCGGCGACTGGCGAGGCCCTGGGGTTTTACTCGGAGAGGAGGAAATGGGGAGGGTTCTTCTTCGTGTTGGTGCATGGGCCGGGCCGCCTCGGCTTCGGTTACCCGTTCATATTTACTCTTCCCTTCGGCCCTTTTCTGACCCACTAAACTAACGGCTGCTCTAAAAAATGTTTAAAGCCCGAGGCATCGTGCTGAGTGATAGCGGCGTGGGCCGCTTGGCGCAGCACTGGGAGGAACATCGCACGGCAGAGGTGGCAAAGAAGAAGGTTGGGCTGGATCCGCAGCTAATTGGCTGAACAATTCAGGGGCCGAAATGCACCACTGATTCCTTGCTTTCCTTTCCGGAGTGGTAATTTGATTTCTTTCTTGTAACTCAAAAAAAAAATTGATTTCTTTCTTTAGTGGAACAGCATGAGTTTCGCCGCAATTTTTAATCCAACAGATAGAAGGAAACGGCACGAGTTTTGGCGCGGTGATTTCCTGATTAGCGTTATTGGTTGCGTGCGTAGCAATATCGGCCCTTGTATTTAGATGATCTAGGTCCTAGTAGTTTGTTTGTTGGTTAGCATGGCCATTCGACTCACGTACTTGTAAAATACTCAGTATACGGAGTACATGCAAACCATGTTACTAAAATTTGAGGTCTCGAACTCGAATTTTTATGTGCACTTGAAGAGGTGCGACGGACTGTTTTCTTGGCCATTAGGGCATGTACAGCGCGTCTATAGGACGCGTCTGTAAGACGGTGATTTTGCGAAAATCCCCCCGCACCCCTCTACCGACGGCCCGAGCGTCGTCTCGCGAGGCGACGTCTGCGCGTCGTTCCCCGAGGCCGAACCGACGAAGGCAGAGACCGTTGTACAGGTCGTCTTCTCCCATCGACGGCCGCTCGGGATCCCCCGCGCCCGCGCATCCTCCGTCCGCCAAACCACCTCCGTCCCGCCAAATCTGAGGTCCTCGCGGCGGCTTGGAGCTTCGCCACCGCCGGCGCGCGAGCTGGAGCCCTGTCGTTGTCATGGGAAGAACCACCGGCCGGGGGAGAGAGAGGGCCGCTGACCTCGTAGATCCGCTGCCGCCGGCCCGAGCTCGAGGCAGATGGCGAAGTCGGCAAGGCAGATGGCGCAGTCGGAGGCGGAGGAAGGCGGCGAGACGGCGGCGGCGGTGAAGGGGACGGTGGGGAACGCGTCGATGGCCGCCGCGAGCGCCGCGACGAGCTGCTCCGCCTCCATCGCAGGGCCGCCGCTGCCGATCCAGTCGCGGCTCCAGCGCAGGGAAGAGGGCGCGTCCGCCGGTGCAGGGGAGAGGGCTCGATGTGCACCGCGCCGCACCTCGCTCGGCCTCGACCCCGCCGCCGGATCCGGCCCCGAGGAGGAGGCCTCCGGTCGGGCAAGCTCAGCGCTCGTGGATCCCCCTATCTGACAGCAGTAGGGAAGCGGCGCATAGCTCGGCGGTGGAGTGGAGCTCGCCAGAAGTGGAGAAGGGGGCGGCGCGTGTCTCAGCGACGGAAGAGAAGGGGGCCGCGTGTGCCAGCGTCCGCCTTGGCCGCAACCTTGGCGGCGTCCGTGGGGACATCCTCCGCGGCCACATCGACGCCTTCCCCCACGACTCCGTCGGCCATCTGCACGCCAAACGCCATGACCGAGGCCGGCGATGGAACTTGAGCGAGCGGCGGTGCAGAACTTGGTGTGCGAAGGATGTTTCTTTTTTTTGGGATCGGATAAGGATAAGGAACGATTGGTTCATCAGTGTAGTTGTGTGGAACAAACTAGAAGGCTCTTTTTTTTATGAAAACACAAATAACATACAAATATCAAATGTGCATTTAATCATCTTTTTATGATTGATTTAAACAGCCACCAAATGATATATACAATTGCACTTTTAGTAGATCCTAAGTTTCATACAAAACATTAAACAGCTTATAGACGGTCTCTTTGTCTGGACTGTATGGGCTGTCTGTAAGTCTGTCTATATACTAAAATCGAGATTCTGCAGACGGCTACCCGTCTGTGGGCTGTACATGCCGGCCTAAGGACTAGCGGGTGGTGGCTGCACATGGGCAACCTCTTCTCGCCCCCACACAATTGGTTCAACGACGGGAGCCTCTAGCCTTCCGCGCGTGGTTATTGCCATTGATTGACCCTAGCCTAGCCCAGTAATCTTGCCCTAACAGATCGTCACCGGCCGCAGCACCGTGACAACCTAAAATAGTTCAGATACCAAAGTTGTAGCAGAATTCCTTGTTTTTGGAATGGCTTTGTCCTTCGAGATCTTTTTTTTTCACGAATGCGCAGGAGAAATGCACATCATTGCATTAAGGAGAATGAAAACAGAAAACAACACGCAAAAAGCGTGAACCAAGAACAAAGCAAAGAAAGAAAGGAAACAGATTACAGCCAAAGACGACTACTCGCGGAATAACTCTCCTAAACGCCTGGCGCCGGCAGCTATCCGAAGCTCAATGTCCCCTTGAATCCTAGACACGAGAGCCGTTGTGCTAGCAGCGCACCGATCAAAGAGACGCGCATTCCTCTCTTTCCACAGGTGCCAACCCACCACCATGAACAAGGAACTTGCACCCTTCCTTCTCTTTGGCGATTGACTTAAAACAAGGTGTTTCCACCACTCCTGGATGGCTGGTTCACCTTGTGGGAAGGTGTAGAAGCATCGCGCCCAGGAGAACACTCGCCACCAGACCTCCTTGGCGACAGGGCAGGAGACGATCAGATGATCAACTGTTTCGTTCACCTGGTCGCACATGTGGCAGGAGTCATGAGCATCAAGACCATGCCGCCTTCTTCTGTCTGCTGTCCAAACTCGCCGCCTGGTAGCCAACCAGAAGAAGATTTTAACACGCAAGGGCGCCCAGGTCTTCCAAATTCGGTTGGCTCCATAGAATTCAACCTTGCCCAAATGCAACACTTGATATGCTGATTGAGCCGTGAATGTCCCGGAGAGAGTCCATCGCCACCGCACTGTGTCCTTCGAGATCCTGATTCGACGGTACTGCTCCGTAGATTCAATTCAAATTATCATGTGGTAGATTCAATTCAAATTATCATGTGGTCGAATACAGAAATATAAAACACAGTAACGATAGGAAACAAAAAAGTGGTAAAACAGAGTGAGTGTGAAAACATTAGAAAGTTATAGGACGTGGTGTTTGAAACAAAAAAAAATACACGCTATAAATATTTACTAGCAAGAATGCATGTGTGATGTCACATATTTAATAGAAAATAAGATTGCATAACAGATAGTTGATCGGAGACGGTGTTGGTTAAAGACAAATGAGGTGAGCGTTTGACGAAAGAAAGGCTTAACAGATGGAGTCGCTGGAAGTAGTGTTTCAATGACCAGTGGGTTCGTCGGCTGTCAAATATTTTTTATTATAAATATATCAGTTAAAAACACAGAAAACCAATTAAATTCATTGATGGACATGGGCCCACTGGCAAGGCACACGAATAAGCTGGTCCCTTTCAGCTCTAAGTAAAAAAAATTGTACCCGTCGATCTTATCTCCACTGGACTATCCCTTCGCTGCTCATCTTCTTCTTCTCCCTCCCGTGGCTCGATTTGCTCTGCGATTCGTTGATGGGCTCGTACCGCACCACTTGCTCTTCTTTTCCAAGGGGTGGCTGCAGCCGTGGGCTTGCTCTCAAGGTGAAGAGGTGCAGTGCAGTCTTGTCAGTGCAGCATTCCAGCAGCGATAGATCAAGCAACGGCTGCGGCGTCGCCGTGCCGGCCTGGATTTGACGACTACGACCAGCTTTTTCCGTGCCCCGGCCTCATTTCTATTGTGCGTGCATGTGTCTCGAGTAACCGCGGAAACTGAGTATGGCCCAGTTCCTTTCAACTTCTCAAAATTCTCTCTCCAAACTTCACTATTCACCTATCACGTCAAATCACATCAAATCTCTCTCCTTATGTATGGAACACACTAAATATGGGTAAATAAAAAAACTAAGTACATGGTTTTAATGTACACGACGAGACGAATCTTTTGAGTCTAGTTAGGTCATGGTAGGATAATGTTTACCACAAACAAACGAAAAGTGCTACAGTGCGCTACAGTGTCCGATGTGACATTTTCACCAAACTTCATCTTTACTTTTTGGGAACTAAACACCCCCTATGAGTAGATGTTCTCATTCGTGTGTTTTGTGGAGGAAAGACAGCCTTTCTGCCGGAACCGAAGGAATCATTCATTTGATCCAAACGGCATTTGACGTCATAGAAATGAAGAAAATATTTTCCTGTGAAATTTCTACGAGAAACCTCCATTTCAAACGGGGCCTTAACGTGATAAATGGGAACATATAACATTACGGTCAACATGTAGCATACAAATCTCTACTTTACATGTACAGCCATCAATATGGGTGAATAACGAATGCATTTTCTGGCAACCGAAAACTAGCCAGCCCCTCCATTATTTTAACCCTATTGGGATTGACTTCAAGAAGGCTTCTTTGGCTTCGTCCTCGGTCATCTCTTCTTCTTTCCTGGCACATTCATTCAGGTACTTGGCCAGCTCACTGTTAATACTGGGGTCGAAGTAGACGTAATCAGACTCCATCTTGTAGTTGTAAACTCTATGAGGATTGCTGGCAACGTAGTTCTTGAAGTTGAGGTAGGTTGCTTCTTGCCAAGGGCGGAGCTCTGTTGGGGCCATAGAGGGCCGTGGCCCCCCCTTGTCATGGAAAAAACTCTAAAGACCAGGACTACGAAGCAGTAATTTGCTGGTGTTGTTAACTCAGCCCACAAACCTGACGGCCCATGAGGCCATGAGGCAACAGGCAAGCCCATCTGGCCATCTAGAAGCAAAGAAACGTGGAACCCAGATGAGACGAGCGAGCAAGCCGAGGCCATCGTCCCTTCGCGGCTTCGGCGCTTCGCAAGCCCGACGCGGCGACCGGCGAGGCCACGAGCCCACGAGGCGGCGAGCCGGAGCCAGAGCCACTGTCGGCGATGCCTGGAGTCCTCCGCGTTCTTCGTGGTTAACTCGTTGATTCACTTTTTCCCCAGCACGGCAGCACCGGGCTCCCATCAGGCAGGTACAGTACAGTTGCTTTTGTTCCTTCTTTTTCCCCTTCTAAAATCTTTAGATACGTAGGCTATATAGGTTAGAAACTTTCTAATTGAGTGATACTTTGTTATCAATTGATATATATTAATATTTTTCTTAAAGAGATTGAGATGTTTCGATAGATAATTTTGCCCTAATCCCTAACTGTACAGTACATATGGTTTGCTGATTGTAAAATTAAATACTAGTATGCAATTTTGTAGGTACAAATGGGTAAAGAGAAATCCATTTATTCATTTTTCAAAAGGAAAAGAGATGAACCAGTTGTTGAGCAGCCATTGGTTCCTCCCAACTTAATTGGATTAGAACAAAGGCAGGATGAACAAGAAGCAGATGAGCGTGAACCTATTATATTTCGGGGAATTGAATTCTTACAGCGAGATCCGGCATTACGCCCACAAATTTGGGAGTATCCAAGTAGCCAGCAAGATGAAGTGCGACGGGCATATTTGAAGTTGGGTCCAATGCAACCAAAATTGAACAAATATAAAGGTTTTGGACCAGCAGGGCATCTGGGCATGTACGCTGCTTCCAGCATAGTTGGTTCAGTGATTTTCCATCTTGGTTGGAGTATTCAGTGAGCAGTGGTCGTGCATATTGCCTTCTTTGCTTTGTGTCCAGCAAAAACATAAAGAAAAGAAGTGGCTTTGATGTCTTCACAGTACAAGGTTTTGATAACTACAAGAAAGTTCATAACGGTAAAAATTGTGCATTCTTGATTCACATAGGATCTGATCCTTGCTCGACACACAACAATGCAGTAACAGAATGTCATAATCTGTTGAATCAACCGAATCATATAGAGACTATGCTTTCTCAGCTCTTATAAAATGGCTTCACTTAGTAACACCAGTGTGATGATAATTAATACCATGGAATAAGCGTAGCTAGTGATGGGGTCGTGGGACGGGGCCTGAATAAGAATTAGTGGCATGAATCATCTCTGAAAAGGATGACTAGAGAATTTGGAGTTTAGGAACTTAGGTACTCCCTCTGATCATCTTTAGGCGTGTTTACTTTAGGCACGAAGATGGAAAGATCATCGAGCTACCAAAATTGGCTAAACTGCCCTTAATTATTCCTTTGATTACTCATCATTAATACCATGCTCATGCATGCACACAGAGAATGCCATGTGTTAAACGCACGCCTGGCTTTTACTGCCCAATTGCTTCATTACCAACAAATTGCTTCGGGGAATAAAGAAATCCCATGTGCATGAAGTTAAATAGGAGTCTACCGGTACAAAGGAGAATTGGACAGCAGCTGGAATAAAAAACCACGCCTACTTTTGTTTAGCCACCATTGGATCCTATAATCTGGCCTATTTTCAATTTGCAATCAAAATTTCTATCAGGGTTGTTTGGAGCTAGAGTTTTAAAAGCCACCAACAATTGATCTATGCAGTCTTCTTTTACCCAGTGTATACTGCTGATCTTCCCTTATTAGAAGCCCTCATCTCCGCAATTCATTTTTGGGTTCTGATTCTATTTGATAGTATTATTACTGTGTCAAAACATATAAGAACGGTTGCTTAAAATGGGGATTGATATATAACAAACTTGTAGTAACTTCATATCTGAGGTCCAAACAGATCCAGACCCTTTGGTTCATAAATAGCATCTTGTTATGATGGTTAAACTGTCTGTAGATGTGAAATTTTCAATGGAATTCCAAGAGAGTTGTTTTCTCTGTCAAGACATTCTGATCCACTCTTCACTGAAAGGCAGTTACTGCCTTGCGTCTGTACTTTCCACTGTTAAGGATTTCGGTGAATTTTATTTTGGGATAGCACCATAAATTGACAATGTAACATTTCCAATATTTTAGTAGCTAACCAACAGAGACTGGCAATGTGAATTTCATTCTTCTCTTGAAGGCTGAAAAAATGATCAAGATCTTATTACTTATTTCCAATACATGAAGAACAGAAGAGTTGATTTTTAACAAGTGCTAGTTCTATGGGTTACTCTGTATTTTGGTGTAAATATATATATTATATAATATAATAGGTCTCCACGAACAATGGGCCACGGTCACTTGTATTTTGTTAATTAAGACCTAATTATTAGTACTTCAGAACTAAAATTATTTATGTGCCACAACTGCTGCTCTTATTCTTTACACATTGGCTCAAATTTGTCAAATTGGCCCCCCCTACATTTTGCTTCACGCTCCGCCAGTGCTTCTTGCTGCCCGTAATACTCCATGCCAACGCAGATGGGGTGCACAATCTTGGCCCGTCGAAATTCGCAAAAAAAACATCGACCTGAAGTTAGTGATGGGAAGAAGTAAGATGATATCAGTTTGTTAAATTGTCACCGACATTATGATTTCATCGTGTTTTTGTTTGCGCTCGAGTGCAATTCACTTACCAAGAAATGCAGAGATGGTCACAGGGCAGCAGAATGACCGCTCCCAACTCTTTCTACCGGAATCCTCCCCCCGTTTAGCCCGTGGACTGCAAACACCAAGAAAGATCTGTGCAAAAAATAGAACCCGCTTGTCTTGGTCTCTGTCGTTGACGTCTGTTCCGGTAGCCAAGAAGTTGACATGGTAGATTTTCTGACTCCGAGCATCGCTTCTTGCCACGGCACAGATGGTGTGAACCTTCTAGTTTTTGTCCTGCAAGATCCAAGAATCACCAATTAGTAGTGGTGTATAAATTTCAAATGGCACCAGCAACAAGAAATCAAATAAGTTAAACAACATAGTATTTTGGAATTACCAGCAAGGATCGGACCATCTCCATGAGGGACTCTTGTTTACTTTTGAAAACCTTTCTCTCCTGTGCTATTTCAGCCAGGGCCCTTTGGTGCATTGTCATTGCCACAGCTGGTGGTGACTTGAAGAGGGGAAGGGTCACATGAGAACACAGTAACATGGATATGTGATCTACGGCCTCACTGGATAGCTCATGGCCTTTTGCAGGCAGAAGATCACACAGCTTGGCTTCTAATTCAGGCGTCCAGGAATCCATGAGTGCCATCATGGTAGCCTGCCTGGGGTGTTTCATAGCCTTCACCGCAGCCTCGGTGGCAGAGAAGTTACTGGAGCTTAAAGCACAGTGTCCAGACCCTTCCGCCAGCCCTGCCGCGGCGCGGAGGTTACAGTTAGTGAAGTAGAGATACTCCAAAGCATCGTGTCCGGACGAGATGGCATACTTGGAGCAGAGGAAGACGACTTGGCCAGTGAGGGCATTGAACCCATTACGAAGCATCCGGTCAGTGCAGATCACGTCGTCCATGGGCAGCGATGGCTCACAGTTTTCATTGTCACCTGCTGCTGGGAAGTTGAGATGATACCATATCGCATTGAGGAGGATGTTGAAGACAGGGTCCTCGAGTGGACCGTACAAGTAACCTGCAACCACTAGCCCATGGTGCAGCAGCATCAGTGAAGCCGGCGACAGCCGGGATATCGCACTGAGGTGCAGTGCATGGATGTAATCGACGAGTAGTGCCTCAATTCTCTTTATGTAGTGGCACGGAGAGACAGCATCTTGCTCCGCCATTAAGTCCCAATCCATTTTCTTGTCCTGCTTTGTGAGTAGGGATGAGCAGCGGTGGATGCATGTTTTGTTTAGATTCTGATGAAAAGCCACCACCGGAACCAGCGCGTCATCACCATTGTCATCAGGCCAGCTTACCCGCAGGTTGAAGAGATACTCGCCGTCCGGTGCGCTCCCATACTTCAGAGCGCTGTAAATGTCATCAACAGCAACCTTATCGATCTGAATCCGATTACCGGGATGCAGCCACACCGCAAGTTTATCCACATGATCTGCACCAAATGTTTCCGCGGCGAGCGCAACCACGGCATCAGGGTTGGGGTGCTCGGCAGCCAGCGCCGCATACATGACAGAATTCTTGATCCTGAGGATCCAGGCGTCTTCGTCAAAGGTGGGCGGCGGCGTCAGTGCTTCCTGAACCAGGCACTGTGATGTGTGGAATTCTCGCTCGATGAGATCCATGGCGAGGTAGATGTCAGCCTTGGCCAAGTAGAGGTACCGCACGGCCTGATCGAAGGTGAGGTAGCGATACCAGCTCATCAGGAATGTGGTGAGGCCGTCCAGAGACCTCTCCGCCGGCCGCGACCAGTACCAGGTGCTGTGTATCTTGTCAAGGAACTCCGCGGCGATCATGTCCTCCTCCCTCTTGTAGTTGTAGGGTCGTCCCTTCTGGTCAGCTGGGCCGTGCGCGATGATGGCGTGGAGGATGATGTTTGGAACCGGCTCCAGGATGCCGTAGCAATGGCCGGCGACGGAGAGGGAATGCACCAGGTTTGGGTAGTCGTGGATGGGAGGGAGTCGAGCGCCTCTATGTAGAAGCTGCATATGGTGTCGAGCAGGGCCTGACGGGGGTCCTGATGTTGATCAATGGCGCCGCTGCCGTCGGTAGGAAGAACAGCGGACTAAATGTAATTCGACTCGGATTCGCACAGGCACGTAGTCCGGTTCGGAACAAAATGAGAAAGGAAGCTGTTCATCATCATAGCAGAAACTTCGCGACAGTTTCGTCGTCGTCATCATCAATTCTACTGTACTCCGGCATGCTCCTTGTGCTGCTTACTGTAGCCGCCAAGAATTTTGTCCGAACCTCTCCCCTGTGACTTGCTGACTGACAGACATAAACATGCAGGGAGCAGTGGCCAAACAGAGGCCAGAGCCACCACCCAACTCCTGTCCTGTGGCTCTCCGCTGCTGCACGCAGCACGCTGCTGGCCGTTCGCCCTTTGGCTTCTTCCCACGACGACGACGACGTGTCGACGTGGCAGCGCCGCATCCCCGCGAGACAACGGCCGCGTGCTCACACTGCCATGCGGGGCCCGGTCCTGCGGCCGACCGGAGGGCCTGTACGAAATTTTCTGGGAGTCCGAGGGGCCCCGCTGCTCATGCCGCGGGCAGCAGCTTCAAAATTTTCAAACCCGCATCGCATCCCTCCCAGCGAAAAGGGAAGGCTGGGAGGACCCGGTGCACCGTGGACGCGAGCCTGCGGCGGCGGGGCCCCCACCACACGGCCTGGGACGGGAGTTCAGTTGGTTGGGGGACGGTGGGTGCGGGCCATGTGGTGCACGCGGTTTGGGAATCAATAGCCAATTAACCAGTTAATGAATGGGTGCTGTCTTCCGTTCAAAAAAAAAAGGGTGCTGTCTGCACAATTATTTTGCTAATTCGTTCTAAAAAGAAAATCAGTTCGCTAATTGCTGAGGCAATCTTTCAGTGAGGTCCTGCATCTGGCGCGTCATCACCTCACCGCCTGATTGGCATACCTGGCCATTCCTGTCCCAATCTTTTTTAACAGAAATTCCTGTCTGTCTCAATCTAAAACAAGGAAACGAAAGAAACATTTGTGGGTGCTAGCACATACTCACAAAACTCATGTGACCTTTGAAATGGATGAAACCTCTGGTGTTAAACAAGCTGCACATAAACATCCATCAAGCTCGTATAATGTATATGGCCACCCAATTATCATCATAGTTTCACTGACCTTTGTCTATTACCCAAGTTCACTGAGTTCTAATTAAAACCGACGAAAAATAGCAAGGACACGTTTAGAGTCCGAAATTTCTCAAACCATGAGTGGTTTTTCATGATAACTCAGGACTGAAACGCAAAACTCTCACACGCTAACGAAGGACCCCCGGAGGCCAGGAGAAACGGAGCAGAGAAAGGCCTGCTGCTCCTACCTCGCCGGCCGCCGCCGCCGCCTCACGAATCCCCGCGAGCGCCAGCCGCAAACATCGCCATGAGCTCAGCCGCGTCCGCGGCGCCACCTAGCCGCCGCACCCGCAGCCGGCCGCCCTCGTCCTCCTCCCGCAAGTCCGACGACCCCTCGGCCGCCGCCGCCGCCGCCAACGGGAATGGGAACGGGAAGGCCGCCTCCAAGCCCGCCTCCCCTCACCAGCTCACGTAAGCGCGCGGCAAACCTCAGCCACTATTCTCCTTCCATTTCGTGGGCTCGGTTTCAAACTGGGACTGGCAAAGATTGGATTTTTACTGAGTTTGGGTTTGGACAGGGGAGAGAGGACGGTGAAGAAGCTGCGTCTGTCCAAGGCGCTGACGATTCCGGAGGGGACGACGGTGTCGGATGCGTCGCGGCGGATGGCGATGAGGCGGGTCGACGCCGTGCTGCTCACCGACGCCCAAGGCCTCCTCTCTGGCATAGTCACCGACAAGGTGTTGTTCTTTCTTATTTTCTTATTAATTTTTGGGTTCAATTTGATGGTTACGAAGTCTTCCGGTGTGCTTTTGTAGTGATTCAGAGCAGAGGACAAGGTGATCTTTTTTTTTTGAATTTGATGTAACAGGAGTCGAAAATGCACACATATATCTTCTCACTTCTGGGGGAAAACATCTGGGTTTGGATTATATTCTTGGTTTGGAGCTTAGCAAGTGTCTGTTTCTGTTAAAACAAAGTTCCCTTTCATCTGGAGCTTTTGATTTGATCAAGTCAATTTTTGACCAACCTTTGATGACTCATTGCAATTTCGTTTTACCACTGCTTATTTTTCCCATTCACGTTCCACCTTCTGCTTTCAGACCTGAAAATGGAAGAGAATGTTTGTATGTACTCCTACTTGCTTAGTAGTTAGTTTCTGGCTAAGGCTATCTATGTAGTCAAGGTAAAACAAAGATGATTTGCACAGGACTACAGTTAAGCATCTAATTTTTATCATTATGTTCTATTCGGTAATTCTAAAAAGCAGCCTTGTAAATTGCTTTGTAATCACTAACCAAGCAGGTGATGACCTATTTTTACTACTTTCAATGTGACTCTTGTTCATTTTCTTTTGTATGCAAATTGGGGTGCAGGATATAGCTACAAGGGTGATTGCTGAAGGGCTTAGGGTGGAGCAGACCATCATGTCCAAGATAATGACACGCAATCCAATTTATGTGATGTCTGACTCGCTTGCCATTGAGGCATTGCAGAAGATGGTTCAAGGTATGTCTAGTGAAGTGTTCCATTTCATAGAGTTCATTAGATAATGTCTGCACCAGGGAAAAAAAGACAAGAAATAGAAAAAGCGTAAACGTATTATTTTCACTAAATTATTCCATTGCCTGTTATCTGATATATATGTAATTTTAGTATGCTAACCATCCATGCACATTTTTTGCGACAGTGCTACATCCTGAAGCTCTAGTGCAGCTCATATCTTTTGCTGTTACCAATATGCAATTTTTCTGTCTTAACACAATCTTATGCAGAGGAAAAAGGAACTGTTTTCTATTGTGTCACGTGATTTATACTTTTTCATAAGTCGCTGTCAAACCAGCTGAACTTGCAAAAACACAATTTTGGGTAGATGATTAGGCATCTTTAGCTGTGTTGTGTCTCAGTACTTATCTCAGTAACAAATGAATCGATTGGGATGCTTAGATATCTAGGATTCATTTGACATGTTGCTGAGTTTCTGACATTATTTAAATGATATATGTATAAATACTGTGTAGGCTTGGTTGCTCTCATGTCCTTCCATAGAAACCCTGTGTTGACATTTAGTTGGATATTTTCTTCCTTCTTCACTAACATCAACTTTTCAAATGTGTTCTTTCATTTTTTAGGAAAATTTAGACACCTCCCTGTGGTAGAAAATGGTGAGGTTATTGCGATGCTTGACATTGCAAAATGCCTTTATGACGCAATAGCAAGGCTGGAAAAGGCTGCAGAACAAGGAAGTGCAATAGCAGCTGCTGTTGAAGGGGTTGAGCGTCAATTAGGAGGCAACTTTTCAGGTTTTACATTACACATGTTATCTCAATTCGAAAACCATTTTGAGTACATTTTCTGAAAGAAGTCTTGGGAGTGCATTGATGGTAAGGCTTATCATTCTAAATTCAAGTGAAAAGAAAATTTAGATCATAACAACTTGTTAGGTATATCATATTCTGCACTACCCTTAGATTGTTATTTTATATATCTTGATTTTGTAACTATGTTTCAAAACTCTTTTTTTACGTTCTATTATATTGCCAGTCATCTAAAGGTAGTTGTTTTCTATGGTTACAGCTCCTTCTGCTCTAATTGAAACTCTAAGAGAGAGGATGTTCAAACCTTCTTTGTCAACCATCGTCACAGAGAACACAAAGTATAACATTTGTTTTCTCTGACTGTTGTCTTTCAATTGTTAGCGATAAAAAGGACATTGAGCTTACTATGCTATCAACTTCCAGAGTAGCAATTGTTTCGCCTACAGATCCTGTATGTGTAGCAGCACAGAAAATGCGGGACTTTCGAGTTAATTCGGTGGTTGTCGCTACGGGAAACACATTGCATGGGATCTTTACGTAAGCATTCTATAATAGTAAAATAGTTCACGATTTACTTGCTAATTATTCGCTGATACATGATCATATTATGCAGCTCAAAAGATGTACTTATGCGTGTTGTTGCACAACATATTTCCCCTGAGTTTGCCCCAGTAGAAAAGGTATTCCACCATATCTACATTTTTCTTTATGCTCATTATCTAAGTGATGTTAGCTGCTTGTGCACTAACTGTCTTAATTATAACTTTGTCAGGTGATGACTGCCAATCCAGATTGTGCCACATTGGATACAACAATTCTTGATGCATTACATATAATGCATGACGGCAAGTTTCTGCATATTCCTGTTATTGACAGAGGTGCGACCCAATTCCTATCTCTGTCTGAATATCTTACTGCCACTCTGTTACATTTCTAATATCTTATTTTCTGTAAACAGATGGGCAAATCGCTGCTTGCCTGGATGCCCTACAGCTGACCCATGCAACCATTCAATTGGTGATCCCTAACTCCATACCCCTTTCTTCAGCTCTCTTCCATTTCAGACATTGAATTTGTTGATCTAATTCTTTACTTGTAGGTTGAAGGAGGGAATGGAACTGTAAATGATGTCGCAAACTCAGTAATGCAGCGGTTTTGGGACTCTGCTCTTGCTTTGGAGCCTCCAGATGAGGAATTCGATAGCCATAGGTATGCTGACGGCTCTTCTGAGGATTATTTTTCCTTCTACTTCTTTTGTTTTTCTATAACACAACTCTCCTTGTATTGCTCAGTGAGGTATCCTTACTCCTGCCATCAGAGGCTGGAGATGGAAGGAGCAGTGTTTATCCCCCTGTGATTGGCAATTCATTTGCCTTTAAGCTTCAAGACAGAAAGGGCCGTGTGCATAGATTCACCTGTGGTATTTACCTCTTCCATACTTTACCTGCAGTTGTATGATACGGTTCCAGTTCTGCAAATATAATTGGTTATTAATTAGTCATAATTCATTACTGCAGGCTCTGAGAGTTTGGATGAGCTTGTGTCTTCTGTAAGGCAAAGATTAAGTATTACAGATGAAAAGGAAACAGTGCAACTCTTGGTAAGTTTGAGTATTTTGGCACGAGAACGTTCCTTTGATTTAGTAGGTATCTAGAGCATTTGGATTGAGAATATTCAGAGTCTAAATGGATAATTATTAACTGATAACAAGTTTTCCTTCTGTCAATGAAAAATTCACTGTGTTTATGTGCTCCAAGCATGTGTACTGTCATTCATGTTTTTGCATCATCATCTGTGCCTCATCAACGATGCCTAACAAATTCCGTTAACCATTCCATCTACTAAAGGATGATCCATATTTGAATGTACTTACCAACTTAAACCGCTCTTGTTGTTCTGTGTAGTATGAAGATGATGAAGGTGACCGAGTGCTGCTGACAACAGACTCCGATCTGGCTGGAGCAGTGTTCCATGCTAAATCATCTGGGTTGAAGGTAACCATTTTTTCTCGTTTTCTGTGATTGTCTATTGAATTGCAGGTTGTAGGGGTACGAATTACTTGCTCAATCCACCTGACCAAACCAAATGTTCACCTCCAGGTGCTGAAGTTGCACGTTGAAGATCCCAGTTTGGATATCGAAGTGACAAAACCGTCACAGGAGCTGGCACCACCTCCCAGCCGGAGCGGGATATCGCTGGTTCATGTTGGGTTGACGGCTGGTGTAGTTGCTCTCGGTGGCGCAGCAGTGATGGTTTACTTGAAACGAGCTCAACTGTGATTTCCCAAACCCAGAGGGATCCATAGCTTTCTTTTTTGTTTCTTTTCTTTTTCGAAGAGCAGGATCAGCGGCATAGTAGCATTGCCATCAGCTAATTCATCCTGAAGCTTTGCCTTCACTCGGTAGTCAGTACCTTTGCAAGCTAAGAAATGAAATATAGTACAGAAATGAAGATCGCATATGTGATCTGTTGAACTGACGGTCCGTACAGGTCACGGGAAGATCGTTGCTTTTGGTGTAGGTGTATTTCTGGGCAGAAGGGCCTGCCTATCTTTGTTCATTCCTCATGATGAACAATTTCATAACTACGGTGTAATGTATATGTAAGCATTACATGTATTTTATCTGTTCATATTCATGTACTTGTTTGTAGATAAACAGACAAAGTGAGCTCATTTCAGAGGTTGAGACTGTTGATTCAGAGGATAACACTGATTCATCCATGAGGTGTTCGTAACTCCCAGTAACAACCACAGTAGATGATGTAGCTGGTGCAAAGCACATAGCTCGGCTTGTAAAGGAGTATGAGCAGCGATTGCTTGCTTGGGCTTTATATAACTTATAGGGGATAAACTTAGGCCGTCGGCCTCTTCTTTTTAATATAACTTATGTACTCCCTCCGTTCCAAAATGTAGGTCGTTTGACTTTTTTAACCACAAGTTTGACCGCTCGTCTTATTTAAAAAAAATGTGAAAATATAGTTAAATTTAAGACATTTTTGAAGATTTTATATCAATAAAGCAAGCCACCACAAAAAATATGATAATTTGCACAAAATTTGAATAAGATGGGTGAGTCAAACTTATGGTTGAAAAAGGTCAAACGAACTACATTTTAGAACGGAGGGAGTAGCTATCAGGCATACAGTCAGTGTTGCCATCACCGGGCAAACAAGCATGAAGAGAGGATGTGAAAACTGAAACATGTTTCAGAGGACAACACTGGATGTTCTGCTATCAGGCATTCAGGTTTGGTTAAGGCTAGGTGATTGCTTTTGCAGACACTAATAGGAGTAAATTTCAGAAAAGACAACCATCTCAGAATGCCCGACAACTTTGAGAATATAAGAACTGCAGAGATACCTCACTCGTTTGCTGACGAATAGAGGATGTGAAAACTGAAGCTCATTTCAGAGAACCAACACTGAATGTTCTCCTATCAGGCATTCAGGTTCAGTTAAGGTTAGCTGTTGCTAGGTGATCACTTTTGCATGCAGATACTAATAAGAGTAAATTTCAGAAAACCAACTCAGATAGGATGACAACAATCAGAATATATATAACGTCCCTTTATTCACATAATAATAATGATGATCATAAAGAAAACAGCAGATAACTCATCTACCAATTATTATTCTACAAGGAGGAGAAGGGGAAGCAGAAGCAGAGAAGGGAAAGCAGGGGTGAGTGCTCTCATCCGTTCTTCCGCGAGCAGCGAGAGTCTTAGAATCCGGATAATCGTTGGCAGAGGCAGACCGGCCAACGGCGGCGCCACGGAGCTCCATTCCTCGGGCCATGGCTGGAGAAGAATCGCGCGAGATCGACGAGCTGCGTCCCGGCCTTTGCCCCCCTCCCGGGACGGAGGAGGAGAGCGCCGTGTCCCGCCTGGTCAGTACTTCGCCGGTGGACGCGGACGGCGGCGTCATCTCGCTATGCGGTGAGGGTGAGCGCCATGCTCGCTCGTCTTCCTGCGGCGGGCATGGGCTGCCTTGCTTCGTCCCCGAGCTGCCAATTTATAGTCCAGTGGGATCGGAGACGATGCCTGCAGTGTTGAGGAGATGCGGTCTTGATCCCTCGCGCCCGCGGCGCGCCCGGGCAGTTGGAAGCTTGCAAGCTGCTTGACCGAGCACGGCCGGAATCCATGCATGCCGGAATCCTTGCATGTAAGAGCTATTGACCATTTCCTTCGCCATATTATCTGTCACACGAGCAGTTATCCACACCCAAATGAGTCGAGCAAATTCAATCCCTACCGCACCAAAAGCAACAATAATGCACTATAGAGTTGTGTAAATCGTTTGACCTTAAAAGAAATAGTGATCTTTGGAACAATGGCTTCTGAAATGAACGTACGTTTACCGTGATGTTTATCAAAAACAACTAGAGAAATTATAAAGGTAAATTATTGGTTTTCTAGATTATTGTGGAAAACTTATCTACCTTGAAGCAATTCACCTTTTATAATCTCATCGATAGTTTATCTTTTTTTTCCCCAAAAAACACACACATCTTGAAATTTAAAAATTCCACAAACACGTCGTCGTTCTAGTATTTGTAGCATATAGCCATATTGTTTTTTAATTGAAAACACCCATTTGGGGTCTTTTTGGAATATGCGAAGCAGAGATATGGCATAAGGTCTAGGAGAAAGTAGGACGTTACACAACCATGTCTGGTGCAGCCCATAACATTTGGAAGCACAGGTAAAAAAAATATGATGCTTAGATGATCCATATGAATTTTGAAGGGAATATTCAAAATGGAGAGAAAAATGATCTTTTAAGTGGATCTTCTTCAGTTCAGGGTAATCTTTTAAATGAATTAACATAACGTGCATATCTCTAATCCGGGGAATGGAGTTTTCCCCCATATGTAGAATCTCTTTAGTTGGACATAAGGTTTTATAATTCAAAGTAAAACCTTCTGAATCTTCCTTGAAGATTTCAATCCCATAGTTTGGTCTAAAATTCATGAATTGTACGTTATGAATGGACCCTTTATCTAGAAGTATCCCAAACTTCTATCTCTTTTCCCCCAAAACTATTATTGTTCCCAACACAGTAGATTGGTACCTTGATTCTTTGTGTATGGGTTGATAAGGAAGACTATTATTGATAAGTTGAAAAGAAATGGTGTGTGGTTCAGGTTACCGTTACAAGCTAGTAGTAGTGGAGATTTCGGTTGAGCAGCTCTTGTGTAGTTAGTTAGCTTAACCTCCTCTGTGGTAGGCTTGGATTGTTTTAGAATCTTTTAATGCCTATCTAGTTACTACTATGATCCCCATCTATCAACTTGTGTAGCTTGAATTGGAAGGCATGCGCCTTCTTGGATTACGCAATGATGTTAAACCTTTTCCATACGTCATGTGTGGCACCTATTAGGCTATTAGTCGCATCACCTTTTTTTTTAGTATAAAGCAGGATAGAATGTTTGTACATATGTGTGTTTGTAAGAATGAAAAAACTAATGTATAGTTTCTTTTGTGTCAATGGCATGCCAATATGCAAATATACTGCCATGGTGGTACATGGAAGTAATAGGATATTATAAGTTGGTTACTTTTTGTTGACTATACATTTGTAGCCCTTGAATACGATTTCTGTCCCAATGTATTTCTGAGAAAAGGTTCCTATGAAATTCCTTACTTGTTCCTAACTGTAGGCCAAACTTTTGTCCCAAAAGTTGATCTGAATTCCTTATTTGTTCCTAATAGGCCTTTTATCTATCACATGCATATTTTGTTCCTTTCTTTCCAAAACCCCCCGCGCTATCCACAGTAGAGTAGTAGATTGCTCCCTGATCCTTTGTGTGATGGCTTGATCATGAAAAAATGATTGATGGCAAAATAGGAATAGCGTGGCGTTCAAGTGATATGGTCATATACTACTCACATGCTAGAGTAGTAGTGGAGCTTTTGGTGGATATGAGTCATTCCTTTGCTTTGGAATAATCTTTTCCACTTCTCCTGCCTAGCTAGTTACTCAATTTGCTTCTGCTCTTCCAAGTCCCACAGCTATCACTTCGGTAGCTTGAAAGGCAATTCTATCTTGGATACGCAATGATGCCAATATTGTTCATACGGCATATCTATTTGTGTTTTTCCTTTCGAAAAAAATGTATGTGTGTTTTTCACCTAGGACTCGCAACATCTATTTTAAATAAGAAAGGTCGCCTATTGCATTATATTAGACTAATTTATAAGATCGTATATCTGTGCAAATATCGAGTTGATGCATTATATTGTTAATTAACTCCCTTTCTTTTCAAACGATGCGCGTGTTTAAAAAAAAATAGAAGATGGTGATGTGCATATTTGGCATTTAGTTGTAACCTATAAGTGGCTGATTAAGAACCGTCCAACCGGAAACCTGTCAGTAGTTGGCGTGGCAACGATTAGTACTCCCAAGTCGTATAGCCGCCAATAATGCGTAATGCCGTTGCTCGATCGAATCATTAAACTGTAATGGCATATTTCAGCAGTTCCGTATACAGTGCGCATGCAGCTGAGAATCTGAGATCGATGGGCAGAGGAAGCTGATTGTAGCTAGGTTGACAAGGACACACTTGCAAGATACTCTGCAGCTAGTACTTACTGTATATATATGGGACCCTATTGGGGATTGTAAATTGTAATTGAGTGAGCTTAAAGGGACAACAACCATGTGTCACCTAGTGTTCACTCCATCGTCCATCTTATTAGCTGCAAGATCGAAAAGCTAGGACCATGTTGTTGCTATACAATGCAAGTTTGCAACTGAAAGGTGTTAACCTAGAGTAGACTTACCCCCTTTTAGGGCAAGGAAAGGTGCATCGATGTATTCTAGTCGTGACTCAAATGAAGTAAAAGTTCAGTCAGTATTTCTATAGGAGGAAACCAAAGCATATGTGTTTAATTTTCATATCTGTTCATGTGTTCTTTTTTTTCTTTTTGCAGCATGCACCTGGACGATGCTCTAAAGAATCTCATTAGTTTTAAAAATCCTCCAAATCCCCAATGCCAATACCCTTTTTGGCTAATGGGGGTGTTTAGTTCCCGAAAAGTGGAGTGAAAAAGCGGACACTGTAGCGCAATGTAGCACTTTTCGTTTGTTTGTGGTAAACATTGTCCTACCATGACCTAACTAGGCTCAAAAGATTCGTCTCGTCGTGTACATCAAAACTATGTAATTAGTTTTTTTATTTACTTACATTTAATACTCCATGCACGAGGAGGGAGATTTGTTGTGATAGGTGAATAGTGAAGTTTGGCGAGAGATTTTTTGAAAGTTTGGTGATGTGATTGGGTACTAAACAGGGCCAATATAGTAATGCCATTGTTTAGATGTAAAATTGGCAAAGTTCACTATGTAAAAAAGAAGATTCACATTACATCAAAATATCGGTCTATGTATGAAATACTAAATTTAGATGAAATCAAAAACTAATTATACAATTTTATTGTACCCTGTGAGACGAATATTTTGAGCCTAATTAATCAATTTTTGGATAATTTTTTATACATATAAACGAAAATGCTACAATAACGCATTTATATCGAGGTGACCCTATGCCTCAAATTTGACCCCCTATTTTGTACTAGGGGTGTTTAGTTCCTGGAAAAAGGTAAAAAGTGAAGTGAAAAAGTCACGTCGGATACTGTAGCACTTTTCGTTTGTTTGTGGTAAACATTGTCCTACCATGACCTAACTAGGCTTAAAAGATTCGTCCCGTCGTGTACATCAAAACCATGTAACTAGTTTTTTTTTATTTACCCAGGTTTAGTACTCCATGCATGAGGAGAGAGACTTGATGTGATAGGTGGGAAAGAAGTTTAATGTGAGAATTTTTAGAAGTTTGATGATGTGATCGGGACGGGGTCTACCTATCTAAACAAGAATAATAATACCCGTCAGAGTCACAACTGTCCAAGAGTGAACATTGTCAGTGGTGAGAACGGAAAAAAATCCAGTGCGCCCCCGGCGCACGAGCGCCAGGGTGCGCCCCCCTCGCGGATCGCCGTACAGCTCGTATCCAACGACGCGGCGCTCCAGGCACGAAGACGCACGCAAGACGGCCACCCGGCTCGGACTCGGCTCACGCACGCGAGAGCGGACTCGGCTCCTGGCGCCGCTCCCCCGCTTGGCTTCCATCCGCCCTAGGGTTTCCTGCGCTTCGTTGAGAGCTTCTTCCCCGCCGCATGTGCAAGCCCGGCTCCGACGAGTTCGACTACCCCGGCTGCGCCGTCGGCGGAGGTTGCGTGGCCGTCCCTGGCGGGGTCGCCGAGTGAGCGCAGGAAGGCGGCATGGCAGCTGCTTCATCGTCGTCGATCGTCAGGTAATAACTGCACCTGCCTTGTTGCACGCCTGGGTGTGGTAGCAACGGCAGCACCCCCGAACTGAAGCAGAAAGATGCTTGATGATCGGCAAAAGTGAGGAAGCAGTGCGTGCAATACGTCAATTGTGCTTCATATGCGTCAGCACAAGCATCAGACCCCCAAACAAGTGTTCCTGAGTTTTCTGAAGCTACCAGAACAAAAGAAGTACACCCAATTCTCTTCTCATTGTATCAGAAGCAGCGATGCATATGATTTCTGAAGAGGTGAACTGTGATGTTGTTGCCTGACCCGGAGCAGCTGAATTCACAGGGAATAAGAAAATATAGCGACACAGTTAAGGACTAGAGAACAGGCAATGTGTTGCAACAGCTCAAAATAAGACATTCAGTGACGAGATCAACATGTTGATTCACAAGTGATAAAAACTGAAACTCTCGGACACTGAAACAATCTATTTGCGCAGTTTATTTCTGAATCAACTGACGTGGTAACATATATATGAATCGGATACTTTCTGTATGAATTTTCTTAAACACAAGTCGAAACCAAAAAAATCCAAGTAGATGATACTACCTGCAGCAACTAGAGATTCAAAAGTCATCTAAACAACCACATTCAGAACTGCCGAAGGTTTCTGACATCTGAGCTACAATCCATAAACAACTTCAGTTGTCATCAGTACAACACTTCATCTATTGAACATGGAACTTGCAGCAACAATTACCGGTCTCTCGCAGAAAGTTCCAAACTCGCATACTAGGCCACTATCAATGATAAAGTATTCAAGCTAGTTGTCTAGTCTGTTCCCGTCAGTATGGTAAACTGAACACCAAACAGATAACAAGTGCGGTGTATGCGTCCTGAGCCGAGCGGATGCGCTGCGCTGCGCCAGGAGCCGAGCAGGGGAGCGGCGTCTGCGTCCGGAGCACCAGCCACCCGGAGCCGAGCGGATGCTGCGCTGGAGCCGGGAGCCGAGCGGATGCTACGCTGGAGCCGGGGGCGCGTCGTCGAGCCGAGCGGTTGCGCGCGCGTCGTCAGATTTTCCAAGAGCGGCGATCCGCGCGGGGGCGCACCCCGGCGCGCGTGCGCCCCCGGCGCACTGGATTTATTTCCGGTGAGAATGAGTACGCGCCGCGAGTTCCCAAAAACGGTCGGCCCATCCCGTCGACGTCGATTCCTGCTGATGATTGCGCGTGCGGCCGGCCGACCATCCGACGACGGACGGCCGTACCTTCTCTGCAACCGACCTCTGACAGGCGCCACATGTACGTGCAGATGCAGCCACGCTAGCCAGTGAAAAAAAAGGCGTTGTACTCGACAGGTAAACACGAACCGTCGTCGTGTAACACTGTAACTTGCGTGCTAGCTCTTCCATGACTTCGATTGGAATTTTGCACTTGTGTTATTTTTTTCTCCTTTTTGTTCTGAAATCGGAATCTTGCACAATTCTCTTGTCCAGCTAGGTACCACTCGTTTTGTCTTTGCAATGCAACTACCACCTTCTGTAGCTTGAAAGCTAAATATTTGGATACGCGAAGATAACGATGTTAAACTTACGCCATACTACGTGCTTTTGCACCTACCTACGAGTCGCAACGTCCTTTCGAAACAAGTTTATCATTAGATTGGGTGGATAAATATTGTATGTGTGCAAATATACATTCATTTTTTCTTTATTCATGTAGTACTAGAAGCTTATTCTTTGTTGGAATGCCACAAATAGTTATTTTATGGCAAGAATATTAGTAGCTTCTTTTTCTCCAGCCGAGGACCTTTGGAATTACGACGTAACACGCGCATGGACAGATCATATACTAGGTACTCCAAATTACTATTTATTGTTCATTTTTTCACAACATTCGACCATCTTGTTTAAAAATCTAGTTAAATATATGAGATAATACTCTTGATAATAATAAAGTAAGTAAAAAAGATACTTACAAATTTTTAGTCCAAATATATAAAATAATAAGATGCTAAAATAAGAAAGAAATAAAATAAATTATAATTATATATATGTTGTAAGAAAAAAATAACAGTGAATGACAATTTGAAACAAATATAGTATTTTGGAAGGAGAAACATCTTCTTTTTGTGATATATGTTCAGTGTTAAGCAGGCACTTATATATTGCCCCGTATCTATCTTTAATTTTGCCATGATGTCTGTCGGTGTGCCATGTGTCTTGCAACATGGATGTGTGCTTGCAACATGGATGTGTGCTAACACCTGTGATATGGTCAAGCCTGGAGCACATGCAGCTGCTGAACGAATGGGGTTACTGAATCGCATGCTGATTACATTACATTAGAAAAATGTCAGGACGAGGATAAGAGCTTGCATTGGTATCCCAAAGCCAAAAGATATACTCCGTATAGTACTAACCCGTCGAGGTTTCATGCTGATTGTTGCGCGTCCCTTCTCTGCAACCGGTCTCTGACAGGTGCGGGCCCCAGCCACCACATGTACATGCTCGGTGGGAAAAAAATAATAAAAATACTCCTGCTAGGCGGCCAAGCGAGCTGAGGAACGTTACGTTACTCGACAAGCAAACACCAACGGTCGTCGGTTGCACGAAAACAGCCAAAAATACCCAGTGAACGATAACGTTAGGCTTGGTTTCGTAGAGGTTCATTCATCCCGGCTGCCCGTTGTTTCTTTTTTACGGGAGCTTATGTGTAGATCAAGCGTAAAAACACAGCACACTGCACTCTTGCATGTTTGAATGATTTTTCTTTGGAGCAGACCATATTGTATATAGTGCTATATATACAAGTATTCTGATTAATTTGATTGATTTTTTTGGCAATAATCAAGTACCGCGTACGGTATTTTAGGCATAACAAACGGAGGCAACCAACAAATTGTTTATCTGAAAAATAAAGAAAAGGGGACAAGCAGTATCAATTATGACAATGAAGAGCCGGATCGTAGCATCAACATGCTAGTACGTACACGGGACGAGTACCATCAAGGCAATAATGCAGCTATATAAGTAGTAATACAAATCATTAGCTTGTAATTGTCATGTCGGTTGGGTACGCTGCAGAGATCTCGCTGCTACTGTATTATCGGCAGGCAATGAGATTTGGGCGCAAGCACATACAGTGTGGCTTCGGCACGTGCAATGTTGGGGCCATTTTGGAACTACTGATCGAACGAGGCCGGCGTGTAATCGAGTCTGCTCAGCTAACCTTATCTTGCAATGGGCCATCCGTATCTACCTATATATCTTAGATGCATGATCACACGACGAAGCTAGGCTAGGCTATAGTCCGCATTATGCTTATATTATTAGTAGGATAGGACACATAGATTGTCATCATAAAATGAGGTGAAGTATGAGATTGTGAATTGAATTTACTAAACATGCCCAGTCTTTTAAAAGTACTTGTGTGGATTGAGTTTATATGCGTGTATTCATAAATCTACTTGCTACTGCATTTGAAAAAAAAGAAGATGAAGAATTTAAGTTCACATTATGCTAGGTATGTACTACTACTTTAGTCATGAAACTAGTTTGAAACTCGACACAATACACAATAGGCCTGGATTTAGATTTGAAGTGTAGATGAGCATCCATAAACACCTACTTGGTATTGGATATGGAAAAAAGAATAAGAGGAAGATAAAGAGGAGGAGCAGGAGTTCCTAAAAATACTAAAATCCTTGTACATATTGGTGGCCCATAATTCATGGAAAAACAACATGACGCTAGCTCCGTCCGTGCTGTAACAACAGGCAGAGAGAGTCTTGCTTTTTTTTTTCTTTTCCTCTCTATTTTTTGAGCAAACACGGAACGAGGGCATCGTTCATCCACGCATTCCGGTACGCAACGGTGTGCCAGCACTGCACGGTGGCAACCGTTTCCCGTGGTTGCGACCGACGGGGGATCAGAGATCACCGCGGACGGCGACGGCCGCCCGAACCGACCGCGCAACCGCCCCCATCCTCCGGGCTGGGCTGGGCCCCACCCGGCGGCACATGCGTGTCACACCCGGATTTTCACAAAAACCCGAATGTGGCCATACGTGTGCCCAGGATGTCCACAGACACATATAGCAAACAAATATGGTAAAACAGAGATCAAATGCTTTATTAATGTCATCATAAAGTAACGAGTACATCAGAGTGCTTTGGAAATAAAATACATGGAAGCGGAAGTCTAATACATCTCTCTAACGTAGCCGCAATCCCACAGGGACTCTGACTGGGTGAACGCCAACTCAGAAGTACGGCAGATCCTCCGGGAACTCCACCTCGTAATCAGCCTGACTCCAATCTGTTACCCGTCCGGGATTTTGCCCAAAAATTGAATAATAACAACAAGTGTAAGTAACAGAGTTACTTAGCAAGTACAGCACGGGGGATGAGGCTTAAAAAGGCTTAACACTGGCTTAACTGCATTAGCACTTTTAATTGGTTCATTTTAATCTTAATTACTACTTTAGATGAATCCCAGTTGAATCCCACATTAATTATTGTATGTCTTCAATTAACAATAATAAATACCATCTTCTAATCATAAAAGGATCCAGGCCGCTCGTGACCCTGAGCCGGGCTATCATGATAGATCGTACACTCTGCAGAGGTTTCGCCCTTTACCCACCAGTCGCGTAAAAGTTCAAAAGAACTTTGCACCCAACCACGCGGAGGTGGATCAAACCTCACAAATCACACTACCGAGGTGTGACCGCATAGGGACGCTACGAGGCTTTCACAAGACACCCTAACAAGTCAGTAGCCGCTGGAGTAATATACGGTGATGAGAACTTAGGCACCGAGATCGACGTACGCCCACGGAATCCACCGTGAGGGGGTCGATAGCGTCCAACGCGCGGCACGCAGGCCAACAAGGAAAATAAAAGCGCAACGTGCAGAGCTCCCGTTCGGAGAACGTTTGCTCCCACACGGGACTGTGCCTCACGGGGGCATAGCCGACGGAACATCCGCCCTCGGTGGAATCGGGGAACACCCAGCACCGTACCTCCACCAACGCCGGAGGCCACACGGTAACCACTGCCAAGCTAGAGACGTACAAGCTACTCAACCAAGACCAGAGCCATTATAGTTCCGGCGGCGGCGACAGGCTCCCAGGTTGCCGCTTTTACGAACCAGTCCTTAGGGAGAGTTACTGGGGTCAGGAAAAACACACAAACCCCAGCTTCCCTGATCCAAGTTGCTAAAAAGCAAGTTTTACATTTAATTCAAGTGGACCATTAATCAAGATTAACAATTAAGCGAATAAAAGTTGTAGCGCCTAGCAGTGTACTACCCATATGCAAATAACCCATAGGAATACAAGGACAGGAAAATAAATGCTAGGTACAACCTTAATGGTAATCAAATTTAGACACATGCATATGAATTGAACAGTGAATTAAATGTGAGATAGGTAGCAAGGATTGTCCGTGCTATAACTTGCCTTCCTCGGAGTAAGGCTGCTGCTGAAACTCCTGCTCCGGCACGTCCTCAACGTACTCGAAGTCCAACGCTACGGGCTCACCGACTGGACACGATCAGCACGCACGCATTCCAAAGCAATCATTACATGCAAACAAATTAAATCTATTAGAACAGTACACCAAACAGTAAAAACAGTACAAAAACAGGAGCTAAAAATATTCTACGCGTCGCTACGAACACATGAGCGCGAAAATCACGCAAATCGGAGCTAAAACGTGAAAGTTATAGCGTTTCTAAGATTCGGGGGCTTGCTGGCAAAGTTTTAAAATTTCCAGGGGCCTAAACGAATAAAACAGGACCTATTTGTAATTAGTTTTGAATTAAAAAGGACCGAGGGTTAATTCTGGAAAAACACAGGGGCTCTTTAGAAAGAAACCCCTGTTTGACCGGTATGGTCAACTTTGACCGAGTCGTCGGGGCGCTGGGGACCGTCGGATCCCGATCCGGCGGCCAGGGTTAAACGGGGGGGGAATCGGTCGCCGGCGAGGACAGGGGAGGCGGCGGCGCTGTTTTCCCGCGGCGGAGGGCTCGCCGGCGTAGCGCGAACTTGCGCTAGCGACCTCGGTTCGCGACGGGATGAGGACAGGGAGGGAGCTGGGAGCAAAACGAGTCCATTCATGGGGTTCTCGACGGCCGGGAGGTGAGGTGTGTGGCGTGCGGTGGCGACCGGCGGAGGCGGAGCTCCGGTGAGTGGCGGCGCGCGGATTCGGGGCACAATGGCGGACGGAATGGGGCTCGGGGTGGTCCTTGCCTTCACGCGGAGCTACTCCGAGGGTGGAATTGGCCGATGGGGCTACGGGGCAGGAGGTCGACGGCGAGCGGCGGAGCGGCGGTTCGGTGCGCGCGCGCGGAGTCGCTCGGGAGCGGAATTAATTGCAGGGAGCGGGCGGTGAGGTTCGTTACCACTGCACGGAGACGATGCTAGTACAAACAATAAATTATGAAACAATTTACACATGTAAAATGATATAGATTATATTTTTAGCTGAACTGAAATGCAGCTTCGTGTCCATGGACTAGGAGTGATGTTGGTGACGGAGATCGGCGACGAGCGGCGGAGGGGCGGTGCGGTGGCCGGCGAAGTCAAGGTTCCGAGGCGCCAATCCGTGCGAGGAGCGGCTCAGAAGCACCAGCGTAGAGCGGGAAGTGCACCAGGAGGGTTTGAAGCGTCGACCGGACGGCCAGGAGCTCGGTCGACCACCAATGGCGGCCGGCGGACGATCGGCCGCGGCGGCGCTGCGCGAGAACGAGAAATTAGTGAGGCTTAAGGCGGGAAAAGGGAGTGGAGGTGCTCGTCGAGTGTCGGTACCTCCTGGCGAATCGAATTGGAGTGATGGCCGGGACAGCGGGGTACCGGGGCGGCCTGGCGGCGGCGGCGGCGCTGCGCGAGCTCGGGAGGCGGCGGCGCTGTGCCGAGGCGGCGCTAGGGTTGGGGGACTTGGGCGAGATGGGATCGGGCGGAGGCGGGCCGCTTATGTAGGCGCGAATTGGACCTGCGGGTGTGGTCGAGGAGCGGCGGCGCTGCGCGATTATCGGCGGCGACCTCGGCGTTCTGGTGACCGGGGAGAAGGAAGGGGGAGGGGTGCGGCCGACGGATGGGGCCCGGCGGACAGCGGCACAGGGGGAGAGCGGGGCGCGCGCGCGGGCGTGGGCGGTCCAAGGTGGGCCGGCCAATGGGCCAAAAGCGGGGAGGGGCCGGCCGCGCGGGGAAGGGAAAAGGAGAAGGAAAGGGGGAAAGGGCCGGGCCGAAAGGTGGTGCCGGGCCGGAAAAGAAGAGGGAAAAAGAAAAGGAGAGGAGGGGGTTTGGGCCGGACCGGGAAAGAGTTCAGGGGGCTGAAATGGACTTTTTGGAGAGTTTAGGGAGGAAAGGTGAACTATGGGCTAAACAATAATCCTAGGGCTCCAAACAAAGTGATTCAAATTTGAATTTAAATAAATTTAAATTCTCGTTTGAATCACAAGCAATACAAAAACAATGCAGCAGCATGAATGCAACAATAAATGTTTCTAACACCTATATTTGATTTTAATTTTGAGAAATTTATTATTTGGCCTATGTTGGATATGGACAAGCAATAAATAAATCAATTAAATGCTAAAAATTTTAAATTGGCCATTTTTGGGTGTTACAATGCGCCGAGGAGCGTGGAGGAAAAAAGGCCGCTGGGTGGGGTGGAGCCCACCGCCATAGCCGTCGTCAGGTGCACGAAAGAAAGGAAGAAAAACAAACAGCCAAACCCAACCCGCGACACCTGCACTCAACGTCTCAACCAACGTTCCTCCACCGCTAAACCAAGCTTACGTCTCGCTTTGTTTGATCGATCGATGATGAAAAAGAAAGAAAAGCAAATCCAAAAAAAAGGTTCGGATGATAAGGAACCCCGCGTCGGCTAATCCGTCGCTGCAATCTCGCAATCAAGCGCCAAAATCCGTGCTGCCTAGAATCTTTTAACGACTAAAATGCAGGGGTGGTTAGTATACTTATTAGTTATCAGTACTCTCCTTAGGATTAGGATTAGGAGTACTAGTACTTGAGCACCCAACAATGCACTATCCTAATCCTACTTGAACCACCAGTCCACTGCTCTACTCAATGCAGTTGAGGCTGATCTACTCCAGTCTGTAGAGACGAGGGACGCAAGGTGAGGAGGGGACCAAGGGGGAAGGAAGAAGGAAAGCACAACAGGTGGCCTGCAGGTTTCCTTGTCGATTTGAGCCCCTCCGCGCGGGAAGAGGGGCTGCACCGCTCGCTCATCAGACTCCAGTATTCCCGTCTCAGAGGCAGCAGCAGCAGCCAGCAGCAGGAGGAAGAAGAAGACGCCAATGGCGCCGCCTAGTATTCCCGCCGTATGTACGCTGTACTCTACTACTCCATTTCTCTCTCCCTGTTCCTTTTCCTTTTATTTCCCCCTTTTGCCTATCGGAGAAGGAAAAAAAGGGCAGCTTTGGATCCTCGCATTTATCGCGCTCCCTCCGACGCATCGCACGCGCGCCTGGCGGCTGGCTTCTCATCACCATTCGCCTCGAGGCCCGAGAGCATTCGAGGTCGAGGAGAGGATCCGAGTTCCCATCCCACACCCTACCCGTACTTGCAAGGGAGGGCTGTGCTGTGCGTGCTTTGCTTGTGGCGCCTCCCTCCCCACCTCATCACATGGCGAGGGCGCCGCAGGTGGTGCCCGCTGCGCCTGCTCGTAGCATCCCCTTTCGCCTTTTCTGCTCGTGTTCTTGCGCGCTTGTCCGCTTTGCTTGTTCTCCTCTCCCCGTCCAGTGAGCTGGCCGGCCCGCCCGGCGACCCGCCGCTTTTCCGATCCCTCCTCTCCCACCTGCGCCCGAGCTGTCCTACCGACCTAAAGCTGGCGGACCTTATTACTAACTAGATACAGAGGGAGATTGAGAGGACGAGAGATAAGCTATTGCTTGCTTGCTGGGCTGGCTTCTTCTTGAGTTCTCTCTCACGGAGACAACGGGGGATGTCCTTGCGTGTTCTTGTGATGCGAGGCGGCACTCTCCGTGCACCGGTTTAATTCCAGGTATCAATGCTCACATTCATCACTTCTTCCCCACTTCCTCATTGACTCCTCCTTGTTCGTACAGCTCCTCTCACCTCTATGCAGCATCGCTCGCGTCGTGTGTATATTTTCCTCCCCTCCTGCTTGCTCTCCTCCTCCTCCTCTTGGCTTTCTCCGCTCAAATTTCTCGGATTGAGTTAGGCGAGGGTTTCCGGGCGCGCGGGACGGGATTCTGACGAGATTGGTGGCGGATTCCTCGCCTTCTCTGTCGCCAGGGGTTTGGGTGATTTGCGAGGAGGAATCAGTTTGGGCTTGCTTTCAGGATACGGACGGATTCCTCGTCTTGGAGCCTCTTATTTTTGCCGCCGACGGGTTTTGATTTCTCGGGTGCGTTCCTCCTCTGCTATTTGGGAACCGGGACTAGTCGGTGAGTGTGATTTATTTGTTCATCACTCATTTTCTACTCGCGCCTTTCAACTTGAAAGGAAAAGATTTGTACTTGCACACTCACTCGACAACTCTTTGTTGGTACTACTATCCATCCGATTGGACAAGGCCGTACTTGATTGGATTTTACAGTGAAAGGAATTGTCTTTCTAGCGCTTTTTCTACGGTAATGCTTGCACATTGTTTATTTCTGGGGTGTTCTTGGTTCCTCGAACCCTTAAGAGGCCCTGATTGGATTTGTCGGTGATAAAAAAAATATTCTGCTCGTCAACTTCTTGCATTTTGGTTTTGGGCGTCGTCTGTTTTTGCTGAGATTCTACTCCACCATGGTCGGATTTGGTGTTGACGGTAGCTACAGTGTGTGTGAATGAAAGAAAGTGCTCCCAACTTGCGCTAAAGAAAGGAACCGGTAGTTTGCTGCACATGCTGACGGGGACCAAATTTTCCCTTCTTCTCGCCAAGTAGAATCATCCTAGGCGAGATGTCATTTTCTTTTCCAACAGATGTCTGGAGCATGCATATTAGTATTCGTTTGTCCTGATTTTATCATGACACAGGAATTTTGATGCTAATGTTCGATCAACGTGTCAGTGTTTAATGGGAAAATAGTCTGATAGAGAAATATCAGCTGCTCTCTGCCTTTGGACTATCATACTAGCAGTAGTTATAATAGTCTATCCACCTTTCACAATTTGTTTTCCTAGGTGTTGTTGGAACTGCATCTTTCACAATTTGTTGCTATCATTCTCAAGTGATAGTTTATACTGCATGCTGTTTAATTCAGACTTGTAATTGGCATCTCTGCTTGTGGTGCACAGCTGTCTCTCCAGTGCCAATGTTGATCTCTGAAACCTGCACATGGTGGTAGCCCCCCAAAAGAGGCAGAAAGCAGAAGAACCACTTTTGATCTTTTGAGTGGTTCATGGTCATGGATCGTGCAAGTTGGCTCTGGAGGCGCAAGTCATCGGATAAGAGCCCCGGGGGTAGCGACAGCTCTATGTCCGTGTCATCGCACTCCGAGCAGTGCTCCGACGATCAGGTTCAGCAACATTCCTTATTTTTGTATCCAGTACATCTTTTCATTTTATCAGGGAAGTTTGGCTGCAGCTATTACCTTTTACTTTACGATTAGTATATTCTGAATTTACCATTTTTTGAAAACTTGAGCACTCTTTTCATTTGTAGGACCCTGATATTTCCTAGGGAAGTTTCCTAATACTTGGGTCTGGTTGATTTTTAATGTTACCCAGGAATCATATATTCTTTACATGCACAATCCAAACTTGAGTTCTACTAAAACTACCTTACACTGTTTACTCAAGTCCCATGTGTTTTCTAACTAAAAAAAACTCACAATTCTCTACTCTGGTTTGAAGTGAGAAGCTATTGGGGCCTTCTTCTCCGATTTTTGTTTTGATTTCTCTTCAAATATAATAAGCATTTAATTTTGACACATTCAAGGGATCAATGCTGGTTTTGCTCAATCTTTTTTTAGGTTAGTATCTCTCTTTAACTCTGAGAGCTGTTGGATTACCAAATGAGAGTGCCACCTTTCTTTTTAATGGAATATGGAATTAACCTGCTAACCCTGGAAACAAGAATATGCATTTGACACTTTTGACTTCTATATTCCAAGGGTATTAAGTTATTTTAACATTAGTTGCATTAAATGTACCTTTTTGTTAACAATCAATATCTTTGCACATTCCTTGGAAGAAAGGTGAATGATTTGATTACTCATATGGAGAGTATGACAGCTAATGGATTTTAACATAGTCAAGACATTGATAACTTATAGCGTTGAATACTGCAAGATATGATTTCCTCTTTCTGTGAAAGTAGTTGGTCTATATTATTTTTTACTCATGTAAAACCAAGAGTTTTGAACGACTGAGCCCAATCTCAAATAATGCTTCACCATGTCAGGGTCAATCTCCTGAAGCATCTTCAAGAAGTAAATGTGATTACAACCAAGAAACTGGAGCTGTAAGATCCTTGAACGGCAAGTTAGCAGCAGGGGTGAATTTAAATTATTCCAATCCAGAGCATGGTCAATCAGTAGAACCACATGTAACCTCAAATGTCAGAGATGAAGAGATCAAGGAGACGATGAAGAGTTTAAATGAGAAACTTTCTACTGCACTTCTGACTATCAGAGCAAAAGAGGACTTAGTGAAGCAGCATGCTAAAGTCACAGAAGAGGCTGTTGCAGGTAACTTTTGCTCCTTATTGGAATCAGAATACGTGAGTGAACTTTTTCTTTTAGAGTTGCACCTTTAAAGTCACTGTGAGAGAACAATTAGATTCATTTCATTTGTTTTTTTAGTACTGAATGCCAACCCTAAATTTGCACATGTGAGAAGTTTGCTTTCATCCTTCTATGAAACTGCTTTCTTAATCTTTGTTGTTAAAACCTCTCTTTAGGTAGGGAACAGGCTGAAGCTGAAGTTACTGCTCTGAAGGGGCTACTTGAAGCTTCTTGTCAGAAGAATGCTTCTCTCCAGGATCAAGTCAGCCACCTAGATGAGGCCCTCAAGGAGTGTGTCAGGCAGCTGCGGCTGGTGAGGGAAGAGAAAGAGGACAAAATCCGTGAAATAGTTTCCAAGAAGTTTCAGGTGCCACAGTCTGAAAACTCTGAGCTCCAGAATCATATCGCAGAGCTAAAAAAGCGGCTGGAAGTGACCAGATTAGAAGCATCATCATCCGTGCTATTACAGCATGACCTACAAGAAAAGCTTCAGGCAACTGAGAAAGAGAACTTGGACCTTAAGGCCAAGCTTCAGGCTATTGAGAAAGAGAATTCAGATCTCAAGGCCAAGCTTCTTGTACAATCCAAGGATCTGAAGATACTAATGTTAGAAAGAGATTTGAGCAACCAAGCAGCAGAGACAGCAAGTAAACAGCACTTGGAAAGCGTTAAAAAGATTACAAGGGTTGAGGCAGAATGCCGCAGGTTACAGCATTTAGCTCGGAAAACAACACTGATCAATGATTTTAGTCCTACACAAAACAATGGTTGCATGGAATCCCTTACTGACAGCCAGTCCGACCATGGGGAACGTATGGTTGCTGTAGATAATGATCTGCGAAATTCTGACTCATGGGCATCAGCTCTGATTTCTGAGCTTGATCAGTTCAAGAAAGGCAAGGATGATTCAAGAGATCTTGTGAATAATCCTGTTGAGATTGACATAATGGATGATTTCCTTGAGATGGAAAGGTTAGCTGCATTGCCTGAATCAGACCGCACAAGCTCTAACTTTGAAATGGAAACAGATTCTGACAAGGCTGTGGCAAGAAGCATCTCCTTGAAAGTTGAAACAGAAGAATTGCAAAACCAGGTCACAGATTTGCAGGAAAAGTTTGATACCATTGCAAGCGAGAAAACGGAGCTTGAGATGGCACTTATGGAGGTTAGAAATCAACTTGACATCTCCTGCGATGCGCTAGTGGCTGCAAAGAATAGGCTGGTCGAAATGCAAATGCAGTTGGACTCAGCAAATAACTCCAAACTTGCAGCTTTGGAAGATGTGGAGCGTCTGGACTCCGAGAGGAAGGCTTTGGAGTTGCAGCTGGCATCCAAGTCTGTAGAAGTTGAGGAGTTACTTATGGCTGTAACTTCATTGGAGGAAAATGCAGGGCAGAAAGAGTTGGAATTGCAGTTAGAACTGATGTCAGCACAAGTCACAGAGCTTCATATGACTGGCATCATTAGAAGAGAGAATTGACACCGAGAGGACTCTTTCTGTGCAGCAGAAAGAAAAGGCAGAGGCCACTTTGAATGCTAAAGAAGAACTGGAAGCACAGCTATGTTCCGCAAACACTGAAATGGGGAAACTCCATGACATTGTCAAAGCACTAGAGAATGAGGTAAAAAAGGAGAAGGCATTGCACGGAGAACTAACAGAACAGTTACAGGTGAAGATGGAAGCAGCTGTTGATGCAGTCAAACAATCATTGGAGGCACAGATATGTTCAGCAAATACTGAAGCAGGGAAGCTGCGAGATTTTGTCAAAGTGCTTGAGAATGAGGTAGAAAAAGAGAAGGCATTGCATGAAGAGCTTACAGCACAAATAGAGTTGAAAACTGAAGCAGCAAGAACTGCTGAGGCTGAAAAAGAATCTTTGGAGGCACAGCTGTGTTCAGCAAACGCTGAAATGCAGAAACTGCAAGAGATCACAAAAGCACTGGAGAATGAGTTAGAAAAAGAGAAGTCACTTCATGAGGAACTCTTAGCACAGTTAGAGATGAAGGTTGAAGCGGAGAGAACTCGTTCTGTAGAGTCTGCTAAAGAGTCATTAGAGGAACAACTCCAGACAGTGAACTCAGAAGCTGCAAAACTGCGTGATATGGTGACTGCACTTGAGCACGATGTGGAAAAGGACATGGAATCCCTTACTGACAGCCAGTCCGACCATGGGGAACGTATGGTTGCTGTAGATAATGATCTGCGAAATTCTGACTCATGGGCATCAGCTCTGATTTCTGAGCTTGATCAGTTCAAGAAAGGCAAGGATGATTCAAGAGATCTTGTGAATAATCCTGTTGAGATTGACATAATGGATGATTTCCTTGAGATGGAAAGGTTAGCTGCATTGCCTGAATCAGACCGCACAAGCTCTAACTTTGAAATGGAAACAGATTCTGACAAAGCTGTGGCAAGAAGCATCTCCTTGAAAGTTGAAACAGAAGAATTGCAAAACCAGGTCACAGATTTGCAGGAAAAGTTTGATACCATTGCAAGCGAGAAAACGGAGCTTGAGATGGCACTTATGGAGGTTAGAAATCAACTTGACATCTCCTGCGATGCGCTAGTGGCTGCAAAGAATAGGCTGGTCGAAATGCAAATGCAGTTGGACTCAGCAAATAACTCCAAGCTTGCAGCTTTGGAAGATGTGGAGCTTCTGGACTCCGAGAGGAAGGCTTTGGAGTTGCAGCTGGCGTCCAAGTCTGTAGAAGTTGAGGAGTTACTTATGGCTGTAACTTCATTGGAGGAAAATGCAGGGCAGAAAGAGTTGGAATTGCAGTTAGAACTGATGTCAGCACAAGTCACAGAGCTTCATATGACTGGCATCATTAGAAGAGAGAATTGACACCGAGAGGACTCTTTCTGTGCAGCAGAAAGAAAAGGCAGAGGCCACTTTGAATGCTAAAGAAGAACTGGAAGCACAGCTATGTTCCGCAAACACTGAAATGGGGAAACTCCATGACATTGTCAAAGCACTAGAGAATGAGGTAGAAAAGGAGAAGGCATTGCACAAAGATCTAACAGCACAGTTACAGGTGAAGGTGGAAGCAGCTGTTGATGCAGTTAAAGAATCATTGGAGGCACAGCTATGTTCAGCAAATACCGAAGCAGGGAAGCTGCAAGATTTTGTCAAAGCGCTTGAGAATGAGGTAGAAAAAGAGAAGGCATTGCATGAAGAGCTTGCAGCACAAATAGAGTTGAAAACTGAAGCAGCAAGAACTGCTGAGGCTGAAAAAGAATCTTTGGAGGCACAGCTGTGTTCAGCAAACGCTGAAATGCAGAAACTGCAAGAGATCACAAAAGCACTGGAGAATGAGTTAGAAAAAGAGAAGTCACTTCATGAGGAACTCTTAGCACAGTTAGAGATGAAGGTTGAAGCGGAGAGAACTCGTTCTGTAGAGTCTGCTAAAGAGTCATTAGAGGAACAACTCCAGACAGTGAACTCAGAAGCTGCAAAACTGCGTGATATGGTGACTGCACTTGAGCACGATGTGGAAAAGGAGAAGGTATTTTCTGCAGAGCTCCAGATGCAGCTAGAGGCTCTAGAATCTGTAAAAAAAGTGTTGGAGTCAGAGGCGGAGTCTGCGCTTCAGGATGCTAGAAATCTCAACCAGAAGGTGGAGTTGTTAGAAGCAAAACTCAAGGAGCAGACGTCGTCAACTGAAGAATCCACTGCCAAGGCAGAGGCTTTACAGTCAGAGAGGATGGCTATGGATCATAAACTTAAAGCAGCAGACAGGGAACTCATAAAATTGACAAACAAGGTGAGCTTGCTCCATAGGGAGCTCGAGCAGGAGAGATTGCTGTCAGAAGAGTATGAACAGAAATGCCAAATGTTGGAGGCTCAGCTGTCAAGGGATAGTCGGGATGCTAAGCTCTGGCGGCTCGCAAACTCGAATGGAGAACTGAAGGTTAAAAAGGTAAATTTCTCGGACACCTATTTTCCCCTTCCTAACACCTGGACCTAATAGACCCTTATGAGTGAACATACAGTACTTTTAAGGATATCATATCAGAGGATAAATAGGACTATTAACAGCACTGAATCCAAATCGAATTCTTGTCATTTTTGTAGAAGGAGCTTGCCAACGCAGCCGGGAAGCTGGCAGAGTGCCAGAAGACAATTGCTTCCCTGGAGCGTCAACTGAAATCACTGACAGATCTCGACAGTGTGGTGCTGGAGCCTGAGAGGCCTGAGTCCAACAGGGACACGTCATTGCCTTTGCCATTGCCATTGCCATTGCCACTGGACTTCAGAAATGGTGATGCTGAATTTGCCATGTTTGCAGATGACTTTTACGACTTTGACCTTCCAAACAACAATACAAGCTGCTTTTCTCCGCTCCCATCAATCCAGTCTATCCAGCCCTCGTCCCCACCGTCAGAGATGTCAGTGTTTGCGGGTGGGCTCTCGACTCTTAGCAGCTACAGAAGCAAAAGAGCAAGTAGGAGGTGATGAAAAAGGCTGCCCAGATGGCATATTAACAAAAGTTCATGGATGCCGCCATATGTAGGTAGGTTGATGTAAATTCACAGAAACTGATTGTTAGATTCGTGTCCTGAACTCAATCCATTCCAGCAAGCTCAGTTTTTATAGCCTGCTTGAAGAGATCTTACTGTATCAGCGATGGTGGTTGTTTGCTGCAAAATGTAAACCTGGTAGATGGTGGTTGTTTGCTGCAAAATGTAAACCTGGTATCTGTGTGTGATTCCTGTTCCAGGAAAGTGTAGAGGAAGTGGAAATTCAAAGTTCATCTGGTGTTTGTATTTATTGCTGTTCAACTTATTTTCTTTGTAGCAGTATATTGTGATGGGTATTGTTGTGCAGCGCGTCGAAATTTGGTTCATGGAAGCTGTGGAAGTGGTAGCTGCAACTAGAACAACAGATGGATCATGATCCCATAGACGCACTCTATATCCATTTGATTTTTTTAAAATTTTATTTTGGGAAGATAATATGCATATGATTATGGCTACTGATGCTGCAGTTGCAACTTGCAAGTTTTTCCCCTGCATCGCCAATTTCTGACCGCACAGCCTATACCTTAGAATCTTTCTGCTGGAGACAAATGTCAAAACCATCAATTTGCATCATCAGAGTCACCGAAAAACGTCAGTGAAAGTGATTGACTGATCAATGTCGTTTCAAAGGTTGACAGGGTAAAACGGACAGAGTTAGTTTATGGAGTACATGCATAAGGTTGACAAAACATACACCCATGGCTCCTCTCACATGTGCCCTGAAATCACAATAGCTAGCGTTAGCCTAGCAGTTATTGCATATTGGCAACCACTACTGTTTTGTGATTCCTACACTGTCAACGACGATACTCCAGTAGTCCAGACTCCAGAGTATCTCGGCCTGATTCATGGCTAGTGAACCGAAAGGAATTCCGTGCCATCATTCCACGTGATGACGTGAATGCACGTTTAGTTCGTTGGCAAATGATTGTTCTATGTAGACTTGTCTTGAAAAGAAAATGCTTTTACGGATGAGTACTGGTAGAGTAGTACGGTACTACCACACGCAACTCTGCTAGTGGAACCAATAATATATCAACAGGATACCTAGTAGTAGCAAGCCCGAGAAATGGTGGCCACTGAATGATCCAATTTTTTGGCCCAATTGAACATGGCGCCATCCTGTCCCAAGTCAGTGCCCTTTTTGTTTATCTTGGCCGAGATTGTGCGCTCTTCGACCACATTGTTAAAGCCATCCTTAACTATTTCAATTTTGACCTAGTCTCTAAGTCTCATGTAGCATATGAAAACTCAAACTTATCTAATTTTTGTTACATTTATAACAAGATACCAACATCAAATTAGTTTCATTAAATCGAACATAAATTTTATTCAGCAATGCGAAAATTAACATATTTTCTATAAATTTTGTCAAAGTTAGAGACTTTTTTGCGGGCAAAAGTTAGAGATGTTTGACTTTGAACAAAACTAAAATGAGTTGAGTCATTTTTCCACTTTTTAAAGTCATTTATTAATTGTCCTAATTTTGACATATTGTTGTGTGGTATGGCAACGTATCTCTTTAGGAAAAATAGAGTTTGTTCTCCATGGATGGATTTGTATTATTTCTTTGTTTGGAATTCTCCTATACTCCAGTTTCTACTAATTCAGAGTTTCATTTATTTTGAGCATCTATTCCCATTCCCTGCACAGATGTGGTACACACCTACGAGTTATTTGATTGACTGATTGTAGACATTCATTCTATCACGGTATCATCTAGAAAGGCAATTATTAACCACAATGATATGGTGTCCTTTTTGCATATCCTGCGTACTAACAGACATTCACAACAGGGATATGTAGCCATACACCATAAGATGCAAATGGACCCTGATGTACCCATACAGTGCCACTCCATAATGCAACATGGGTTGGTTAGGGCACAAATCATGGAAGAACCACCACTCTTGTGCCATCAAGCCGTGGATCTACTCGCAATTTATTGTCAATAACACAACCAGATCACATACACGAAAAGGAAGCTCAGCACCACAAGCATAAATTAGCCTCCATTTTGGGTGAGCACAACATAGGGTTTAGTCATTGGAGGCAAGTTAATGCTCAAGGACGAGAGGTGGATAGTGTGTTTTTGGGTTAACCATCTTGCGAGTGATGGGTTTCGGGAGGAAGAGAATTAAATGGGCATGCAAAAGCAAGCCCAATCAATGGCTGGAACAGTTGGTTGATAGCTCAATTCTCCCATCCTTTTCTTCAATTTGTTCTTCCTTTTTATATTGGTTCATTTAGCTTCTAGAACGCCTTTTTTTTCTGTATGCTTGTGACCTTGGATAGAAAAATCGGTGACATTTATTGGCGATTGTTGGTTCATTTCGAGTGTTGGAGGTGCTGCGTTGAATACTTGATTGTGCACACTTTTGGTGAAGTGACAAGTTGGAATGAGTTTGGTGGGAGAGAGGTCGTTATGCATAATGTATATTGCTCCAAGCACACGTTGTGGATGGATAACGGAAGACCTCTAAAGGCTGCTTTCTTTAATGGTTTTTGCGCCCCTTTAAATCTTCAATTTCATCTCCAATAATTTATTGCTCATTTAGATTCTCTTGGAACTCCAAATATTCAATTACATCTCCATACTTATTCTGGTCCATATTGATCAGTGCACTGAAATATAAATTTGTTTAGTAAACGAGGGCAACAAATATACTTCAACAGTTCTGCTCATAGTATAAAGCAAAACGGCTCTACCAATCTTCATATGTAAAAATGGTTGTGATTGATATACTATTCTTTTTAATAATGTTATTAGTTGATCCTAAACCCTGAACAATTACGTGTTGTGAGCTCGCAACAAATTATATATACACCAAAAAAAATTATTGGTTAAAATAAGAGGACCTCAAAATCTACTGCGCACATAAAAAAAACTCTGTGATTGGCGAAACAAACAAAATCAAGAAATGGTGGAATATACTGCCGCGGGACTTCCTCGGGTGCATCTGTGCAGGCGAGAAACAAATCGAATCCGTTAGTGAGGCCATGTGGTCTAGTTTTGGTTATGCCCCGGACTGGCTTTTAGGGGTTGTAACTAAAGAATGTAATTCTGCCATTAATCAATAAAGCTCTTGTGATTTGCTCAAAAAAAAAAAAATCGAATTAAGTCGAAAACGATTTTGTCCTACCCACTACATAGTTGTCTTTGTCTGGTTGATTAAATTCTGCATTTACTCTATCGCCTTTTTATATTGAAGAAAAACGTGCATCAGTGCATGCTTCTTGCTTCAATATATTGGTCTCAATGTGGAACGATAGGGAACGCAAATAAACGATTGTGATCTTTAAAATGTACTGTAGCTGAGAGGGAAAAGTCGTCAGCAGTACGAAGCTTTAATTTGACCAAAATGATTAACAGACATAAAATTTGGGCATCGTTTTCAAATTGACATTACTGATGGAACCGTATTCTTCAAGTGTACGAACATCCTATTTCTTCCACACATTTGGCTGAACCGCCTAATCCTTACGTCTTCCAGAACTGTAGTAGCTTCAAGAGAATTAATATCTCCTGCAACTTTTCAATCAGATTTGATAAATTACTAGTCCCAGCAGGCTTAATGGTTTGAGTTTTCATATAACTGTGACTTTATTTAAAATAAATACGGATTGATACTAGCACCTTTATGATTTTGAAGATCTGCTTGCTCCATATGCAAGCTCAGTTTTGCAATTTGCAATTAGTGGTCCTGACTGGCCTATCTTGCAAAACTGAACTTGTATACGTAAGAACCTAGCACATTTAAATATGTTATCAGTAAGAAAGAACAGATGGAATTGACGTCGATTAGAATTTAGATTACTGCGTCGATATGGCTGGTGGTAGTACTAGCACACAAGGCAGAACAACCTCGTGACGGAAGATACCGTTGGAAACTCAGCAAGACAGCAACATCCCCCGCCAAAATCGTAACAAGAAAACTACAAGTAGAGACTAGAGAGAGGGAGGGTCAGTCCAAATCTTGTTCCCTGCCCCTCTCTCTCTCTCTCCTCTGGCAATTCCCCATCATCTCCTATCCTTTTGTCCGCTGCCCTCCGATTAACTCTTCACCAAGAAATCAATCACTTTTATCTTGTCCTTGCTGTCGTCGCTGCTCTTCTTCTTCTTCGCCGTTACCGGCGTATAAAAGCAACAATCCTCGGGCCAAACCACGCAACAGCGCTGGCCACAAGCAGTAGCCCCCTGTCCATAGTCTGAGAGCGCTCAGCTCAGCCCGGCTGTTTGTTTGCCGCTCTCATCATCGTCGTCTCGTCGCCGATGGGCCTCTTCAGCTCGCCGGCGAAGGTCTACAAGCCGGCCGCCGACGTCGACCTCGGTCCCGGCAGCGACGAGTTCTACATCAGCCCCAATGTCAAAGGTCTCCTCCCTCTCCTTCCTTTGATGTTCAGCTTCCCATACCCTGTTCCATTCGGAATTAGGTTCTCGGAGTAGAAGAGAATTTTGCTTCTCTGAATTCAGTTCTTGGAGAGTTCTGCTGCTCTGAATTCAGTTCTTGGGGTAGAAGAGAATTCTGGCGGTCCTTGTTTGAGAAAATTCTTCTCTTGGTGTTTGATGTTCAGCTCCTCGGGTCGCCGGGCTCCTGGTGAAGATCTTCGTGTGGATCCTGGAGATGCCCATCATCGGGCAGATCGTGCTCTACATCCTGAAGAAGGATAACCTCATCAACAAGGTGCAAATTTACACAGCCGAGCCCCAACTCTCTCATGAAACTCCATTTCTCGCCATAAACATTAAAATACGTATTTTCTCTCAATTCAAAAACCAAAATATATTCTGCCAATCTTTCATTCAAGTACAAAGCAGTGTCAGCCAAGTCAGTACCTTGCATGAATGTAAAAGGTGCGTGAACCTGAAGTTTGACCAAAACGCTGTGAACCCCGGTGCACAGCAGCAGCCGTCAGAACAGGAAACGGCACTGCGTGGCGTGGCGTTCCGTTTCGAATTTCCCGTGGCTGCACTTTCGTTAGATCAGTCAGTCAGAGTCAGAGCAAGAGAGTTTTTCTTTTTCTTTTTTTAAGGATTCACATTTGGGTATTTGACGGTCTCTGACTCCCGAATGATCCACTGTTTGGCAGCTGGTTTCTGACGCCGACATCCCGGAGCCACCGCTGTTCACCGCAACCCACAGCTGGGAAGGTTCGGTTCTGCTCTGTTCTGTTCTGTTCCGATCGCTGCACTGCACTCCCTTCTGTCTGCCAAACTCTGAACTTGTGAACCAACCGAGAGCACACTGTGTTGCTGCTGTTCTTGTTGCTGCTGCTGCAGACATCCCGGAGCAGAGCGTGGTGCTGACCAAGCCCGACCTGTCGGCGGCGGAGCGGGTCCAGGAGGCCGTGGGCTGCCTCCCGGCGCGGCTGGAATCCACCCTCGCCGCCGACGCGCCGTCGCTGGGGCTGAAGCGCTGGACTGTCCGGGACTTCGCCGACGCCTACAGCTCGGGGGAGACGACGCCTGTTCAGGTGATCGAGTAGTTTCACCCTTTCAGGTTGCATTGTGCTTCATCATACGAGTAATAATAATCCACATACGGTAATCAATCCCTTGGTGGTAAGTGGTGATTCCATTGCACTGCCTGACATAAATGATTTGAACTGTGCACTGCACGCTTGCAGGTAGCGAAGAGGTTCCTGGCGGCGGTGAAGGAGAGCTCGGGCCCTGGTGCGAAGAACATGGCCTTCTTCATTAGCTGCGATCCCGAGGACGTGATGAGGCAGGCAGAGGAGTCCACGCTCAGATACCAGAGAGGTACTGTAGTAACGAACATTATCTCTGCCATTTCTGCTGGTGTCAGCCATCAAACACCTCAGCTTCTTTCTTTTTTTGCGAGTAAAACACCTCAGCTTATTCTTTGGATCTGAAGGTAGACGATGACATCTAAGTTTTGACGCCTAGCTAGCTTAGGGTACGTGCCCACCAAACTCTAGTTTGTCTGTAGCCGCTTGATAGCCGCAACCGATCCGATCGACAACCTCTTCATTTCCAGTAGCTGTAATAGCCTGCAGGAGTAATGATCGAGAAGGTAGTGTCCAAGAAAGAGATGAGCTCGAGATCGCTCCTGAGTCCTATGCACGCGCGCACATATGGCCGGGCATCTGAAAAAAAGGGAAGTAATAATGCAGCAGCAGCACTTGCAAAAGAAGAAATTACATGATACGGCACCACACGGGATGCACTAGAGTGAAGTCTTGTGGTTACACGTCGCTGTCAATAAGACAAAGATCGAGTGGCAGCAGTCGGTTTGGCAGTTGTCACGTTCGGATCAAGTCTTCTTTTTTTTTAAAGCAAAAGAATAAGAAACGGCAGAGTGAATACCGAATAGGAGACGTATAAAGCAGACAAGACAGATACGGTTTGCCCGTTGTTGGTGTCTGACATTGACACTGACAGACGTAGCAGGCCGGAAAGCCAGGGAGTCGAGAGATGCATGGCGGCTCCACCCGTATCTGCGGCGGCTAACAAGGCTCGCGCATTCATTGCGCCGCCGCCGGCCGGCGAAGATACGCCGATCATCGGAGACTATTTTAACGTCGCGTCGCGTTTGCCTTCACTGAACACTGCTGATGATCTGAATTGCATGCAGGTTCGCCGGTGTCGGCGCTGGACGGCGTGCTGGTGGCGGTGAAGGACGAGATCGACTGCCTGCCGTACCCGACGACGGGCGGGACGCGGTGGCTGGGCTCCGCGCGGCGGTGCGACGCCGACGCCGCCTGCGTGGCGCAGCTCCGGACATGCGGCGCCGTCATCGCCGGCAAGGCCAACATGCACGAGCTCGGCGCCGGCACCAGCGGCATCAACCCACACTACGGGTACGTTCGTTCAATTCGATCTACTAGCTCTACCTGCTGCCAGCCTATACCGTACGTACGTACGTAGTAGCTACCACTGCCGCTCGATCGTCCTTTACTCGTCGTGGTCAGTGACGACGACGATCGCTGCATCATGCGTGTGCGTGTGGTCACCAGTTACGTACGTACGCCCGGGAACAGCACAGGCTAGCTTGACCTGGAGCAACAGTCATCTGATCGGACAATAATTTGCAGTAGAATTTATAGCCGTGCGTCCCTGCGATACTGTCGCGCCAGCAACGTGTGTTGCACTATTGCGGGTATTGCCCCCATCGGCCGATCCAACGCTTCAGTGCTTCACGTTTTCTTTTCTTTTCGTAACACAGATGCATAGACAAGGGCCAACTCGCGAGCTCAATGAGCCGAGCCGAGTCAAGATTTTTTTTCCGTTTTCTTAACGAGCCGAGCCGAGCCGAGCTGAGCCAAAACGAGCCGAGCTCGCTCGATATCCACCCCTACAAGGCCAGAATAAGCTTACGCACGTTCCATCTTTATGAATATACGTACACTCGTACTTTTATATTTCGCAATTTTGACTCTTGGTGAAATTCGAAACGCATTAAACAGTTTTATTTTATTGGCCAAATGAAACCGCTCCACGAACGTGACCGGACCGGACCGGACCGGACCAGTGACGACGCTATGACAGAATCTTGTTTGTGTTCCTGACACGTTGCGCTCTTCTCTGCCGCTGCAGGTCGACGAGGAACCCGTACAACGCCAGCAAGATCGCCGGCGGGTCCTCCAGCGGCTCGGCCGCCGTGGTCTGCGCCGGCCTCTGCCCCGTCGCCCTCGGCGTCGACGGAGGCGGTACGTCACGCCACCATCGTCGTCAATCCCTCCTCTGGTCTTCAGGTTTCTCAATATATGTGCAGAGAGCCAGAGACACTGATGATCAGTTGAATGCAGGTTCCGTCCGGATGCCGGCGGCGCTGTGCGGCGTCGTGGGGTTCAAGCCCACCGCCGGCCGCCTCTCCAGCGCAGGGTAATATAATATAATATAATGCACTCTATTCTGTTGCTAGTAGCACCAGACCTCCAAATCCATGGCCGCATCTGATTTATTAACTCTGAACACCATTGCTGCTTCCGCTGCAGGGTGCTTCCGCTGAACTGGACGGTCGGGATGCCGGGGATCTTGGCGGGGACGGTGGAGGACGCCCTCATTGCGTCAGTCACTACTCACCATGCTTTTGTTTCACAAACTTCACTGAATCTCATTGCTGCCAGCTGTATACAGTAGTGTTCTGAAATCTACAAATGTTGTGACATTTTGCTTCTTTCAGGTACTCGGCGATAGTCGACCAGTCCCAGCCGTCCTACTTGCGAGTAAGTTGCCGTTTCTGAAGCTTTGTCTTGCTGTTTTCAGTATCCAAAGAACCTGAATGGATTTCCTGATAAGCCTTTTCATCTGCAGCCTGAGCTGAATCTGCCTCAGCTCAAGTCCACCCTGTCCATCAACAACATCAAATTAGCGAAATACGCAAAGGTCAGTGGCTCTATGATCGTTTACAGAAAGTCGAAAACTGAAATACATCGTCCAGATCAATGTTTAACATTTTGCTCGATCAACATGTGCAGTGGTTCAACGACAGCGCCGAGGACATCAGGAGCTGCTGCGACAAGGCTCTCAAGACGCTGAACGCGCACTACGGCTGGCAGGTGAGGCACATGATATCTGCACTCTCGTACCAAATAGCTAGTACGCATAGGAAATCCATTCGAATTCGGCACGAATTTGTTCGTTTGGTATCAAACCCGGGCATGACACTGGTTGCAATTGCAAGACCGTGGATGTGACCATCCCTGAGATCGAGGAGATGCGGCTGGCGCACTACGTCACCATCGGCTCCGAGTGCACGACGTCGCTCGCCAAATACCTCGACAAGCTGTAAGCAAAAGTTTGGATTTGTCCATGCCATTTGCAAATTTCAGCCAAATGGACATATGGATACTGATGAACTGAAACCATTTACATACGGCATCCTGTGGATTGTTGTGCCAGGAATAGGTCGGAAATCGGGTGGGACGCCAGGGTGGCCCTCAGCGTCTACGGTTCATTCAGCAGCAGAGCCTATCTCAACTCGCAACGACTTCGGTGAGTTTCTTCTTCTTCTGAAAAAAAAAAGAATTCAGACGGAGCAGTACATGCATGATGTATATGAATCTGAAAAAATAAAACGTTTTGACAGGAACCGGCAGATGTACTTCCACAAGGAGATCTTCAAGACCGCCGACGTGATCGTCTCACCAATGACCGGGTAAAGTTTGTCTTCAACTACACTACTTCCATTTCTCATTCGATTAGATTGGTAAGATGACTTGGATCACATGCATGCATGTAAGATGTTATCCTCTGATCCATCCTCCTCCTCCATCGCCACCTTCTTTCCCCTGCAGTGTGACCGCCTACACTCTGCAAGACGACGCGCATCAGACCGGTGAACTCGACTACATAAACGGAGGTAAGAGATCGATAATTTTTCTTTTTTTGAAAAAGAAAGCAAGAATTCAGCAACATTTCTAGAACCATTTGATCCTCCTAACTCATTGCTCGTCGTGATGTTTCGAACTTGAACGAACCAGCCGCGCTGGTCCGGTACTCCATAGCAGGGAACTTCCTCGGCCTGCCGGCCATCACCGTCATGGTAAGGGACCTACCCCATCTTCAGAATTGCAGACTCAGCAGTGATGAATTGAATAGAGAATGCCTTTTAACACGAGAGGAAAAAACTCTGCTGATGGATTGGTCAGGTTGGGCATGACAAGGGCGGGCTGCCCATCGGGCTCCAGTTCATCGGCCGGCCCTGGTCCGAGGCGACGCTGCTCCACATCGCGTTCGCCATGCAGGCAAGTTTCAAGCTCTGATCCAATCCAGCAAGTTACGGCTGTTCCTCGACTGATGATGATCACTGAAAATTGAGTAACTAACCATTGGTGATTCAGGAGGCGTGCGCCAAGGGGCACAAGAAGCCGGCGGTGTTCTACGACCTCCTCAACAAGGAGTGACCTCCCCCAGCAACAGAGGCAGAGACGAGCGCATGAAGAAGAAGTAATTTCTTTTTTTTTCACATCAGCTCTGTCCGTTTTGATCAGGCTGTAGGAGGCAGTAGAGATGCCTTCAGTTGTCTTGGCTCGCGTCCAAGCCAAGGATTGTACTACTACTAGCAGATTGCCCTTGCTTAGCGTACAGGGTCTGAATTCTGAAAGAATCAAAGACACATTTGAGAGCGGAATCGCTCGAGTTCAGAGTAAATCAAATTAGACACCGAACTAAGTGTGTGATGTTTTTGTTTTCGAGCGTATCCCATGCAAGGAGGATCGCACCTAGCATGTCGAGTTTTTTTTTCATCTGTTGCGTTGCGTTTAGCCGGTCTGCATGGGATACGCTCGAAAACAAAGCAAATGAACAACAGAGGACATCAGCAGATGCCAACGCGGTGCTGCTGCATCTTGTTTGTCTCGGGCAAAAATGTAACAAAAAAAAAAGATGATCAGGCTGCATGTGGGGTCCCTGCCGTGTGGGTCCCACGAGCGCGTCGCCACCAATCATGTCGTCGTCCCGGCGCCTCGAGCGCGCAAGGTACACGTGGGCGCAGGCGGCGAGCCAGACGTGGCGACCAGCACCTCCTGCTATTATTCTGTGGGTGGACGGTACTGCCCCTCCTCCCATGTCGAGCACCACAGCAAAAATGCGATAAATTCCACTGTACAAAGAGGTGTGTGCCACCTTAATTCGTCTGGGGTTAACTTTTTTATCAGTTAAAAAACACCAAATGATATGCTGTTTGTACCTTTTAACACATGAACAAAAACACCAAATAATAGCCCAGTTCAAATAGCAACCCGCCCGCAAAGAAAGAAGGTGTTTTTGTATATTTGGCTGAAATTTATTACAACCCAAGCTATAATACAACTAGGAGATGGTAAATGGTTTATATTTTGTACTAGCCATTTTAAGAATCATGCTAATTAGAATCGGATCAAAATACTACTAGTTTTTTAATTATAAAAATAATTAAAGCCAAATTAGATTGGAAAGAAGACATAACTATTATGATCCATTTTTACTCCTAAGTACAACATAAACAACCTAACCTTGAAGGAAGACATATAGAGCAAGTTAAATTTGAACCAAATTTATCCCTGATTCGTATACCTTCATTCATCGACAACCCTGCCGAGAGAGACGGTCATGCCCCTCCCCCGTCGCGGGGGCAAAACCGTCCACCTCAGAAAACACCGCATCCCCACCTCGCAACGCCGTGGCCCTCTCGTCTTCTTCCCCCGCCCCACCCACGACCTCCTCAGATCAGATCGGCGAGAAGCCCAAATCCCAAGCGGAGGAGCGAAATCTCGAGCGATCGTGCCGACGAGGAGGCAACTGCGGCACTAGAGCTTCCGAGGGCTCTGCTTATCTTCGCGGCACCAGCGGCAAAAGCAGCAGGAAAAGGAAGATGTCGTCGGTGTTCAGCGGCGATGAGACCGCCCCCTTCTTCGGCTTCCTCGGCGCCGCCGCCGCGCTCGTCTTCTCATGTACGTACCACCCTCCCCCCTCGTCCTCCCCTCTGTTCCACTCCCTGTTAGTGTTAGTGCTTCTCGAATTTGGGTGGGGGGAGGTTGGAATTTGCGCGACCCATTCTCCGATCCATTCGGGGTATTAGGGGTTCTGCTTCGCGGCGTATTCCGGGACGCCCTGATGCTTTCGTTTTGCTCCGATCTGCCGCAATTCAGAGTTTCTATCGCATTGCGCCCCCAGATTAGATTGCCTATGTGATACTGAATGCACGCCTGCAAATTGGGTTTTGATCTGCTCTGAGAAACACAAGGGGAAGCAAAGCAGAGGGAAGTTCGGGGTGGATCCGTGCGTTTGGGGCGCGCGTGTGAGTGTGATGGCGAAATTTCCGGTAGTGAATGACGAGATCTCTCTGTGTGTTTGTCTTGCAGGCATGGGGGCGGCGTACGGGACTGCCAAGAGCGGCGTCGGCGTGGCGTCCATGGGTGTCATGCGTCCTGAGCTCGTTATGAAGTCCATTGTGCCCGTGGTCATGGCTGGAGTGCTCGGTATCTATGGGCTCATCATCGCCGTCATCATCAGTACTGGGATCAACCCCAAGGCCAAGCCGTACTACCTCTTTGATGGCTATGCCCACCTGTCGTCTGGCCTTGCCTGTGGTCTTGCTGGGCTTGCTGCCGGCATGGCCATTGGCATTGTTGGTGACGCTGGTGTCAGGTAAAAGACCCTTGCTCTATCTTATCGTTGATGGCTTCTCAGCTAATTTTAATGGTCAATCAAGTATTTATGTGGTTTGTCAGCTAATTTGTTGGTCAATGAAGTATTTATGTGATAGTTTGGCAGCTAATTTGTTGGTCAATGAAGTAGTTATGGCATTCACTTCTAAATTCCATGTTGTACATACCTGTTTGTAGATAAATTTCTGCACTATCGAAATACTGCATTTAAAGCTGAGGTGAATATTGCTTTTACTTCTTAAAGTGTAGTATGTTGGTTGAGGTGAATACTCGCTTTTATACTTCTTAAAGTGTAGTATGTTGGTTGTTAGGAACTATTTGATACTATGCCTCAAATTCCAATAATGTTAAAATTACTTTTTGGTTTGTAAAGGTGTATGGTGTCTTTCAAATAGCAAATGCCTGTCACTCCATTGACAGAAACTAGCTTATCTAAGGTGTTTGTAGTTAGTTCATTGATGATTTGAAGGTGAACCAATGGGTATTAGGGGTTCTGCTTCGCGGCGTATTCCGGGACGCCCTGATGCTTTCGTTTTGCTCCGATCTGCCGCAATTCAGAGTTTCTATCGCATTGCGCCCCCAGATTAGATTGCCTATGTGATACTGAATGCACGCCTGCAAATTGGGTTTTGATCTGCTCTGAGAAACACAAGGGGAAGCAAAGCAGAGGGAAGTTCGGGGTGGATCCGTGCGTTTGGGGCGCGCGTGTGAGTGTGATGGCGAAATTTCCGGTAGTGAATGACGAGATCTCTCTGTGTGTTTGTCTTGCAGGCATGGGGGCGGCGTACGGGACTGCCAAGAGCGGCGTCGGCGTGGCGTCCATGGGTGTCATGCGTCCTGAGCTCGTTATGAAGTCCATTGTGCCCGTGGTCATGGCTGGTGTGCTCGGTATCTACGGGCTCATCATCGCCGTCATCATCAGTACTGGGATCAACCCCAAGGCCAAGCCGTACTACCTCTTTGATGGCTATGCCCACCTGTCGTCTGGCCTTGCCTGTGGTCTTGCTGGGCTTGCTGCCGGCATGGCCATTGGCATTGTTGGTGACGCTGGTGTCAGGTAAAAGACCCTTGCTCTATCTTATCGTTGATGGCTTCTCAGCTAATTTTAATGGTCAATCAAGTATTTATGTGGTTTGTCAGCTAATTTGTTGGTCAATGAAGTATTTATGTGATAGTTTGGCAGCTAATTTGTTGGTCAATGAAGTAGTTATGGCATTCACTTCTAAATTCCATGTTGTACATACCTGTTTGTAGATAAATTTCTGCACTATCGAAATACTGCATTTAAAGCTGAGGTGAATATTGCTTTTACTTCTTAAAGTGTAGTATGTTGGTTGTTAGGAACTATTTGATACTATGCCTCAAATTCCAATAATGTTAAAATTACTTTTTGGTTTGTAAAGGTGTATGGTGTCTTTCAAATAGCAAATGCCTGTCACTCCATTGACAGAAACTAGCTTATCTAAGGTGTTTGTAGTTAGTTCATTGATGATTTGAAGGTGAACCAATGATTGCTTGCCACGCTTCTGATAATGGTTCTCTGCTAATGTCTGGCTGCTGTGCAACTAAATTAGGAAGCTACCCTAATTATATGGTAAAATGATAGTGGTTTCCTCAAAGATGTTTATTTGTTACTGGTAAATAATGACCTTAAGCTCAACATATTCCTGTTCTTGTGTATTATAGATGATGGTGTTCTGCTAATGTCAGGCCATCATATTGTTTGTCTTAGTAAGTTATCCTGATGCATTGAAAACTGGCAATGATGCCATTTCTTGTTTGAGATAATGATGCCATTTCTTCCAGCACTTACCATTAGTGGATTTGGTATTTTTCTGGCAATGCTGCGCATGGTTGGAACATAGTTATTTATCTTGTTCAACCTACAAAACATATCATAGCTGAGCAGGGTGGTGGGAGATACTATTTGGTTTGATATCTGTTATGCTTTCAGCAATATGCTCTGTTTGCCTTAAACCTTGTAGTTTCCTAGCCAGTAGGATATTTTATCTGCACATTGTTTTATTTCTACATCTGCCTATGCTATTCCCGTTAGCTAACTCTATGCCAAGTCATGAACCCAATACAAGGCTGGTTGTTTTTCATAGCCAGTGCAGATCTAGTGCTGTATGGAATGGATTTCTGAACCTGGCAGTAATTATATAGCTAAACAACGTAGAAACTTATTTCTTGTAATGTGTAAAGATTGGAGGGAACTTGAAGCATTAATGTTCATCTCTATCAAAAAGGTGTTCTAGTTTAGATCAGCATATGTGGAGGCAAGTAATCTTGATAGATTTTTCTATATTAGAACATTTTCTTCTAGAGCATAGTTTCCCCCCACCTTTTACTTTTTGTGTTTTTGGACTTTTTGAAGTCATATCGGTGTTACAGACCTGTGTGGTATGTGTTGCCTTGAAAATGAAGTATACTCAGGCAACTTCCTAATCCTTTCTGTTTTCCACAGGGCAAATGCTCAGCAACCGAAGCTGTTCGTGGGCATGATCCTCATCCTCATCTTTGCCGAAGCGCTGGCCCTCTACGGTCTCATCGTCGGCATCATCCTTTCATCCCGCGCTGGCCAGTCCCGTGCAGACTAGGCGCGTTCCACATCTCGATACCATGCTGGCCCTGGCCGGGCCTTGTTTTATATTCATGAGACAAGAGGCTGGAGCTCTTTAGAGGGATATTTTTATTTTGTCTAGTTTTTCGTTCTTCCGTTTGGGTCTGAGAACATAACGCATGTGTAGCCAAAGGGAGGACTTAATTACCCTTGTGGTGCCAACGCCATTCTTTCTCCGTCGTTGTGTTGGGGTGTGGGTGATGCTTATTTATGCACAGTTTTTGTTGGGGCGTATGGCTGGACGGCGTTGTAATCTGGTGAATAAGAATAAGCAAGGACTTGCAATGCAACGAGTGTTGAGGACACATTTTGTTCACCTGTTATTCTTCGTTCTTGTGGCGTTGTGATTGGTGCATGGCAAATTGTGCGTCGGTGCCTGATCCCACAGCGGAGGGCCGCCAGATACAAGAAGTTGTTGCGGAGCAGGAATGCACCAAGGTAGAAGAAAAACAAGAAGCCATTCCGAAGAGACGGCCCGTCCTGAACTCGAACATTTGCCGTTTGAGAAATTTTAAGCTAGTTTGCTTGAGAAATTTTAAGCTAGTTTGCTAGGCTACCACTGATCGCTTAGGATCATGTCAACGTCGTGCGCGCATGCGCAGCGTGACGAGTTCTTGGGCAAGGCGCCAGAAGCCCACCAAACGATTCACACTGGCGCGAGATTTCTTCTGGGCGAGCCACACGGACGCGTGCAAATGGGCCGGCCCATTTACGGGGACGCGCGCGCCCCGCAAAAGGAACTGTGCTCTATCTTAGTCCCATTTACGCAGACCTTATCCCTATATACCCGATCGCCACACTCATCAATTCAATCCTGTGTGTATACATTCACCTGTAACAGCTCTTGTGCGCCACCTGTTGGTTTTGAATTCTCAACAGCTCCCGCGCCAGCCCATTTTTAGCTTTGAATATTAGAGTTTCCCTGCCTGGCGAACTCTTCAAAAAAAAATTGACAGTCCTCCCTAAAGGAATCCATGCAAAATTCACATCCGGCCAGTTTTTTTTTTTTTTCCCCCCAGTTTTTTCCGGCCACATCCATGCAAAATTCACATCTTGGTTGCTCGTTGGATGCTGCCGCGATTGCACGCCAACAAGCAGCTAGGGACATAGAGAGATCCGAGTCATGGCGTGCAGCCCTTTCCCTTTGACGAGCGTTGCGCCCCGGCCCCGGCCGGCCGGCCGTCCGTTGAAACCGAAGCTAGTAGCCGTTTGCCCATGAAAACAGGGGCCACCGTCGAAACCCTGTCTTTCCATCTCCAGCCCAGCGCCGTCGACAAGCCCTCATCTTTCACGTTGACTGCTTGCTTTTTTTTTCTATAACAAACAAATGACGTGTAATTTGGCTGTAGGTAATAAATGACGTGCACTATGGCCGTATGTTAGGTTGGGACAAACGCGGTTCAAAAAGGATATGTCAATGGATTTTTCTATGATGAGCTAGCACCTGCAGAAAAAAGAGCGTGTCTGCGTGCCTTGGTTCAAATGGACGTGCAGTGTCTGCTCGAAGCTTATTGAGTAATGGCTTTTTCCATATTAGAGCTCGCAATTCATATACTACAGGTAGGTAGTTTGTAGACGCTAGTTACATGTAATAAACCTATAGTCATAGGTGCGTTGCTTAACATGCATAGTGTTCTAGATTGTTGAAGCACACGTACATGTCACACAATGAACTTAAAAGATGCTTTGCACCATTTGCTAAATGCATGTGCACGTCTATGGTATTGTCGGTCTCCACCCGTTCCATAATAACGAACTTTCTTGTCGGATTGTCGGTTTTCACTCTTTGCTACATCTATGGATTGTTGGTGTCTAACCATGCATCATGTAACGAACTTGTTTGTCGGATTCTCAGTTCGCGCCTGTTGCTTGGCATGTTTGTACATTGTCGATTTCTGGCAAACAAACTTGTATTTTCATCCAACATTGTTGGTATATGTATAATAGATTTGTATTTTGTCGTTTTCCAGATTTACCTTAAAAGAATTAATTTGTCAGTTTGCACCCTTTTTTATTTGAAACCGTAGATTATCGGATTACGCCGCCACATGCTTGCGCGCCAAGCATGTAAACTGGATCTCAACGGTAATGATTAGTTTATTAGGTACATATAAATGGCAGTTAATTTCCGTCACCTTAAAAGAATTGGTTTGTTCATTTCCGTCACCTTCCATTTAAAAACCAGTTAACATCTTAAAGATTATGGTGTTAAACGCATGTGTGGATGCTTTTATATAGATTGCCGTGTCCGCCGTCTTCCAGCCGCTTACCTTAAAAGTATTAATTTGTCGTTTTGCGCCATTTTTCCATTTAGAAACAGGTTATTACCTTATCTTAATGAAGTTGTAGATTATCGGATTATGCCGCTGCTTGCTTGCGCACCAAGCATATAATTAAACTGGATTTTAATGATAATGATTGGTCACCACAATTCAAGCCTTATGAAGTAGAACCTCAGTTTATTAGGTACAGTTAAATGGCGATTGATTTGGTGACAATGCCAGTCGTTTCCCATCGTGGTGAATGTTGATCTGCTATGGTCAGCGCAGCGCTTAAGTTTTTGTTGGGGTACGTATAGCTGGGAGGAGGTGATGTAATTGGGATAATAAGCGAGAGCTTGCAATATGAAATGGAGGAGCTCATCAACATCACTCTTGTTCATCGGCTTCGTTTTGCTGTTTGTACTGTTCTTCATGAAATGTAGAACGAAGTGCCAAGACATCGTGATCGATGGGCTTGATCACTTATACAAAGCTACAGTAGTAATAGACTAGCAGGTGTCGGAAGCATATCTCACCATGGCAATCTGCTACCCTAGCTAGCTAGGAATAGGTAGGTCTTGGTCTCAGTTTCAGGAATATAGACTATAGAGTATATACATTACTGCACCTACAGGTCGTGTTGCCAATTTGCATTGGCAACCATATATAGCTCCTACTCGATCACATCACTACCTCTCTGTTGCAACCGACATAAACGAATGTACGTATGTATAACACAAGCAATTCATAGATTTCGCTAGAGCATTGCTACTTAGATCGATTCTATAGTACACAACAATAATCATCGAGACATTATGAAGAACGAATCGATACGGGTAATAGACAATTTAATCTCCTACCCTGGCTAGGAACAGGTATGTCTTGGTCTCTCAGCTTCAGCAATACAGACTACACTGCACCTACATACGGGATCTTCTTGGCCAATTCGTATTGGCAACCATTGCTCCTACTCACATGGATCACCTCCTAAACGAATGAACGTATAACAAACAATCCTAGATTTCTCTAGAGAGTGCATTGCTACTTTGATTGTACACGAAAATCAGCAATAAATTATTAAGACACAGGCACAGATAGTAGAGTACATAAATTAAACCCAAACTTATTAAGACACAGATACCAGTACACACATAGTAATAATCCCGGTCTTATTAAGACAACAACAGATACAGACCACAATAATGCATGTTAGGAGTCCTGCAATTGCCACAAATTCCACACGCCATAGTTCTTAAGACGATCGAAACAAACACACATCAGATTGATCGACGCGCGCTAAATTATTACTGGGAATGGATGATGGGAATTGGGAAATGAGTAGACGATCGATGATAGAGGACGGTTCGGATGATCGAGCACTCCCATCCCGATCCGGTAGCCTGCCGGCCACCGTAGCTAGTCGTCGTCGTCGATGAAAAACATGGGCGCCGCCGGCCCCTCGAGCAGGAACGGATCCATCCACGTCGTCGTCGGGTAGTCGTTAACCTTAGTGCCGGAGCCGGACGCACCTGCGTTAACGACGTTGTTGGCCGAAGAGTCATCGTCGACGATGACGATGGCGGTGGCGGTGGCGGCGCGCAGTTCGCCGTCGGCGAGGTGGTACTCCACCTCCGCGGGGGGCGGCGGCGGCGCCAGAAGATTCATCATCATCGGGTAGTCGTTAGTGCCGGAGCCGGACGCACCTGCGTTAACGTTGTTGTTGGCCGAAGAATCGTCGCCGTCGATGGCGGCGCGCAGGTCGTCGCCGGCGGCGAGGTAGTACTCCGCCCCCGCGGGGGACGGCGGCGGCGGCGCCGGCAGATCGAGGAGCATCATGTCCTCCATCATCAGATACGCGTCCTGGCTGTCTGCCACGAGCTGCAAGTGACGCTGGCGGTTGAGGCGGAGCACCTGGGTGTGCGAGGTGGCGTGCATCCTCTTGTTGAAGGTAGGGCACCCCTGCGGCCTGTACTCCGGCAGCAGGCGCCCCTCGTTGTAGCGCACGCCGCACGCGTTGCACAGCGTCATCCCCATCTCGCCCTTCCTCCACTTGCTCGTTGACTGTGACCCGCAGTGCTCGCACTGCTTCTTCTGCTTCATGGTCGTGGCCGTCGCCGGAGACTTGTGCTTCCTGACCGCTCGGAAAACCCTTTGAGAATGGGCCCCTCCCAGATCTGGCTTTCCGGCGGCGAGGCGGCAGGGATCTCCGGCGGCGGCTGGTGGTAGTCGGGGTCGGAGTCCTTCCTCGTCTTGGGGAGGCGGGGGCCTCGCAGCTTCCCGTAGAACCTGCCGGCGGCGCGGTGGCGCACGCCGCAGGCGTTGCAGAGCGTGCGTTCCCCCTCGGGGCCGGCCCTCCACTGGGGAGTCTCGGTGGCGCCGCACTCGACGCACATCTTCAGCGCCGGCGGCGTGGGGAGCCGGATGGTGCGCCAGAGGGACGAGGGCGCCGCCGCGGGGCGCCGGCGGGTGATCCGCTTCTTGACGGCGGAGTCCCAGCGCCAGACGCTGCTGGCGACGGACAGGAGCAGCGCCCACACCGGGAGGTTGGCCAGGCGCCTCTCCCGCTCCGCGCCGCCACAGCGGAGCACGCCGAGGGCCGCCGGCATGGGCACCGCGGATGGTCCCGGCGGCGGCGGCGGGTCGGCGGAGATGGGCGGCGGCGAGCCTGCGGAGATGGGCGGCGGTGGCGACGGCGGGGCGGCGGAGATGGGCGGCGGCGGCGTCGCCATCGATCTCCCGGTGGTGGCCGGGGGTTGTCCTCTCTGCTCACTCAGCGACAAGGAGGGGACGCGCAGCGCTCGAGCGAAACTGAAGAAGGGCAGCGCTGGCTGCAGTTATATACGTCAGCTGGAGGGAATGGTGGTAGGTGCGTGCAGGCAGCCCCCCGCCGGCCGCCGCTGCTTGATGACGCGTGGCTCGGCTCGCCTCGGCTGGCACGACGCTGCCATTCCGTTCGCGACGGCGTGGCTTGCTGTCTCGGCTCGGCTTCTAGCTAGGGCGTGCGCCGCCTCGTGGCCGACGACGACACTGCGGTGCGCTCCTCGTGCTCGCAGATGTCCGCCGCCGGGATCTCGGCCGGCCAGCTGCTCCGCCGGAGCGACGCCGTGTTCGCGACGCTCGTCAGGGGCGGCGCGCCGGCGCCGGCGCCGACCTGCACTGCACACGTTCGCCGCTACGCGGAGAATCGGAGATATGGACCCGTCCAAATCGATGCAAGAAAGGGGGCAGAAATTAAACTCACCGGACGTGGTGGTGGAAGGGCTGCCGCGGCGGTTCTGGTTCTGGAGCTAGCAGCCTCCGGTCGGAAGCGGAGACGTGGCTTAGGAGGACCCGACGTAGTCGCGCTCCCGCCGCCGCTAAACCGCCTGACGGCACGGGCGGCCAGGCCATCCACATGGCGGCGCACAGCTCCGGCGCGTCTATCCGCGTGCGCTGGACGCCGCGCAGCTCCGGCGAGAGCGCGAGGCAGCGGCGCCGCGGAGGAGGACGCGCGTGGGCCGGCCGGCGACGACGGCTTACTTGATGCGGAAGCCGCGGGGAAATGTCGGACCGACATCGGGATAGATCTCCGCCGACCGCCGCCGCCATAGCCGCGGGGCAGTCCAGGCGTCCAGCACGTACGGCTCGAGCCGACCCGACCTAAGCTAGCCGCCTGGCCGGCCCAGCTAGCCGTGCGTGGTGGCGTACGTGCTATGCTGCCAGCCGAGGGTTTGCGTGCACGGTGCACCCGGCCGGCTCTACCAAAAGTTCCTTTTTTTTTTCCAACGGCTTTCATCGCCATCCTACACGGTCCAGTTGTCACTCTTGCTAATCGATCTCTTCATTCAGGTGAGACACGCACTCTGCTAGATGTGTATGCCAGCAGGTTTTTAGGAACCTTTTTAAAAGTTTACAGGAGCCTTCTACGGGAAGTTTATCCGAGAGAGAAGGCATTTTGATGTTTGTGCTCTAGTTAATGGGGTAAATAGTAAACTTTCAAATTTTCGGCTTGCATTTGCATACCGTTACTTAATGCAATTATGGATTTTCAGTGGCTCCCAGTTGCATAACGAACTTGTAAATTATCATTTTGTACGTGTTGCTACTTGATCCATTTATAGATCATTAGTTTGTGTCCGTTACTTAACGGTTTATAACGTTGTTATCTAACGAACTATTGTCGTCGAGCTATACTTGATTGTCCGTCTCCATCGAATAACGGATGTGTACTCTGTTATTTTTTTCTTGCAATAAAGATTCTATAGGTTGTCGGTGTGCCCGTATCTTGATCCCACCTTATCTGAAAGAATCTATGTATTGTCGGTTTGCATTTATTTTTCTTTGAAAGTCTGTTTGCACTTTCTCTCCCTAAATGATTGAAATATAGATTTTCGGTTTGCGCCGGTCTCTTGTAAGTTAGATTTCAACTACAATAGTCGCTCAAGCAATGCAAGTCATATGAATGAAGCACAACCTTGATTTACTAGGTAGATTTGATAGTGAACTATAAGGGTGTAGCGGCCACTTTAAGCAACTTTGTCCCTATAAAAACTCAAACAACAAGTATTTTGGATCGGATGGAGTAATTCCAAAATGGGGGCTTTTGTGCTCATTAATTATTAGCTAATCTCATATGGTTTTTTTGTGTGATGTGGCGTGTCAAATTTCAAAAGGCGAAGGGAAGCTGGTCACAGATACATACAACTCATCATGAACCACAAACTTAAATGCCCTCCTCCGGAGTCTACGAAACAACAAAACTAAAACATGGTTTATTTGGAATGGTAGTTCTAAACGAAGAAAAAAAACATTATTTTCTTGCTCATGCTTAGTCTATTTGGGTGAATCTAACCCAAACATGGACCTAGCTTCTGCGGCTGCGGTTGCGCTGGAGTAACAATATATCTGGAATGCGGTTACCCAAAGATGTAAATGCATGATTCTCCTGATCGAGGTAATAAAACTCCAGCTAGCGTGTTTCCTTTTAAAAACAGAGTCGGAGGTAAGATGCAAATTAAGATGTGGCCTACTGTACCTCCGGCACGGTAGCTGACGCGGTACGGTGACGTCTTAATCCAACTTGGGGCTGACGGCCGGGCACGTAGGAGAGAGTCAGCGCTCAGGTTCTTGCACATTATATTATTGAAGGTGACGTCGTCGTAGCATGCAGACATGCGATGACGTCAAACACTCAAACCAGCAAAGGAGAGGCCAACTCGATCTTCAGCAGACATGCGATGACGTCAAACGAACCGGCCGTCGGGGAGTATATATATATCGATTGATCAGTAATGTCGAGGCGAGACATGTACACATCGATGCAGTGCAGCACAAAAACCAATATCTCTACACACTCCGTAGAAGACAGACATGCATGTATGGCTGTGTTTAGTTCTCCATCACATCACCAAAATTCCCAAAATTCTCTCACCAAACATAACTATCCACCTATCACATCAAATCTCTCTCCTCATGCATGGAACAATAAACGTAGGTAAATAAAAAAAACTAATTGCATAGTTTTGATGTACACGACGAGACGAATCTTTTGAGCCTAGTTAGGTCATGATAGGACAAGCATGGAACACTAAACATGGGTAAATAAAAAAACTAATTGCATGGTTTTGATGTACACGATGAGACGAATCTTTTGAGCCTAGTTAGGTCTTGATAGGACAATGTTTACCACAAACAAACGAAAGGTGCTACAGTACGCTACAGTGTCCGATGCGACATTTTTTTCAAACTTTCTCCTACACTTTTTGGAACTAAACACAGCCTATGTGTAAGAGGGGGCGACGACGACAGCATTAGTTGAGACGCGAGACATTGAATGATGATGAGGATATATATGCATGATTGGTCGCGTGAGGCCGGTCTGGTTCCTGGTGCTGCACGTTTGGGATTGGCAACATTTATGCCCAACACCGGGCGAGGAGTTCTGGTCTACATGGTGGAAAGCCTCCAGAAATTAGCGATTACCCAAGATTTCACGAAGATCTTTTGATTCGTTGGTACTGCTCGCGGATTGGATGATTTGAAAGGAACGCAATTCGCGGACCTTCAACAGAGTCCGAATGTCGGCGAGTCAGCTCAAAGCACAGATTGTTACCGAGGCAGGGATTTGGACGCAGGCAGGGTGTGCCCTATTGTTGGTCCGTGAACAGGAGTTTGTAGGTCGCCAGCTGATGATGCCGTATGTGAGGTGTAAACCGGATGTTTTTCTTTTCTTAACCCCATGTACTCTGGTTCTAGAGTCATGGTAGTGGTTGTAAACTCTTCTTCCTCTTAGGCTCCGTTTGGATGTAGATATTGGAGGTCTTGGCATTGAATTGGTTTCAATACCAAATCAGAGTAGTATTGGTATATTATATCACAATACCAAAGCCATTGTTTGGATGTAGATGAATTCAGGAGATGAGACAATGCCGAGCAATACGGAGGGGAAGGGATGTGAATTGAGGGAGGGGGTTCTATCAAAGGGCCAATTCCTCTCTATATTGGATCAGATTTCCAATTCCAATACCAAAAACATCCAAACACTAGGTATTGAAGGTACCTAATTCCAATTCCAAATTCCAGCCTCCAATATCTACTTTCAAACGGAGCCTTAATGAAATACGCGTTCATGAACTTTCGCTAAAAAAAAAGGATATATATACATGAAACCGGCCGGTCCAGAAGTTTTGATTTCCGACCGGTTAATTTGAGCAGCAGAGAGGAACAGAGCAACCACGCCATGTGCTGGCTGGTGTTGTCGAGCGGTCTGAATCTGATGAACACTTAAGTTTGGTTGACATATAGTAGTATTCTTTGGTTTTGTTCAAGTATACTACAAGGTAATATTTGATATTTTCACAACCTAGCTAGCTACACACTTCTTTGAATTCTACACTCTAGATCTATACAAAAAGTAAGAGCGTCATCATCAACAAAGCTGTCGAAATTGCTAGCCGATGTGAAAATGATCGAGTAATATAAAAAACCATGAACAAGTATAAACTACAAGGGCATGGAAAAGGATGGGCGGCTAAAGAGACTAGATCCCATGTTTCTCATTGGGGCACGTGTGAGACTATCTCTTCTTCACTTACTAGAGTGTGTTTTTCTATCTTCTATGTGGGGCAAGACTTCTATATCACCTGCTTTAATAAGAGAAATATTGCTGTAAATGATGATCTAAGATATATCCCGTTTAATTTGGCATGGTCTGCAAAACCAAACTCTGACCCATTGCTCCCCTTATACTACAATATAATATCTCTCTCTAGCAACAAAATCGTAACCCATATTGATTGTTAATTAGTCTATGCCCGTTACCATTAGTCTGATGCATTTATAGGTTATTAGTGTATGCCCCGATATTTAATGGATGATTCTTATAGTGTTGGTCTTTATCTAATGAACTATTGCCAACTTGCGCCCATTGTATATCTATGTTCTTGATTCTTGATCTCTATAAACTGTTTAACGGATTTGTAGTATGTTATTTTCCTTGCAATAAAGAACTTGTAGATGGTCCATTCCCGCCCAAAAGCAGTTTGCACCTTAATTATCTCGATGAAATTATTGATTTGTCAGTTTTCACCCATTGGTTAATAAATCTGTGGTGTGTAATTCCCCCGAAGTTGTGTAGCTTGTCGGCTTGCGCGCCTTTTCCATTGCAAAATATTATAGTTGTTATTAGTTCCCATTTAATTTATTGATAACAAGCTACTATGTATTTGTCTTCTCCTTCTTACGTTACAGAATCTATATCTTGTCGGTTTGTGCTCACTTATCTTCGGAACTCGGTTTGCATCTTACCTTTACGAAATTGTAGATTGTTGGTTCGCATTTATTGTATGTATTTGACTATTTGTAGTTACCCTTTACGGCTTGTCAGTTTGCACCTTGTTTTCTCTTTTCTGTATGAACTTGTAGATTGTCGGTTTCTATTTATTGGTTAATGGATATGTTTTGTACGGCTTACTTTAGATTAAAGAATCTATAGTATTTGTCGGTTTGTGCGCATATAACTCCTTATCTGAAAGAATCTATGTATTGTCGGTTTGCGTCCATTTTCTTTTAGAAATTAATCTGTTTGCGCTTTCTCTTTCTCAATGTAGATTGTCAGTTTGAGCTGTTCGCATGCCAAGCTTATAAGTTAAATTAGGTTTCGATTATAATGGCTTCTCGCAACAATGCAAGCCCTAGGAAGCACAACCTTACTTTATTGGGTAGATTGAACTATATATGTGGGTATGGCGGCCACTGTAGGCAACTATATACTTTGTCCCTGTAAAGACTAAAACAACAAGTTTGAAATCAGATGGAGTAATCCCAACACAGGTTTTGTTCTCATTATTTCGCACAGCTCATATGGTTAGTTTTTGTGGTGACGACATTGGCATCATCAAAATTAAAAAGGGGAATGAAGCTAGGAAAGCTGGCACTACCAGGGAAATGAACATTTGCACCGGTTGGGAACCGGCTTTAGCACCGGGTATCCCAACCGGTGCAAAGCTTCCGAGGCTAAAGGGTGGCACCTTTAGCACCGGGTTAAATAACCGGTGCTAAAAGGTATCCATTCGCCAAAAAATATGTGCGTAGCTGCGGGGATTCGAACCTGCTAGGACCTCTTGTCTTGCGTGTACCCACCTTACCATCTCACCTATGCAGCACATGTGACGAGGTAGAAGATGCTTTTCTTTTAAAGTGGAATGTGACACACCCTTTAGCACCGGGTTGTAACACCAACTGGTGCTAAAAGGCCCTTTAGCACCGGTTGGTGCTACAACCCGATGCTAAATGCTCAGGGCTTTTAGCACCAGTTGCTAAATGCTCGGGGCTTTTAGCACCGGTGTAAAACCAACCGGCGCTAAATGGTTTCCGGGCGCATACGAATTTTGCACCCGGTGCTAATGTTGTATTAGCACTGGATCTCAAATGTACCGAGGCATATGAGGCGGACGGATGTAGGTTTTTCTGCTAGTGTGGACAGGATACTGAATTACTAATAACTCGATCATCATGAGTCACAAACTTAAATGCCCTCCAAAGTCTATGAATTTTGGTGCATCTAACCAAAAGATTATACCACCTGATGCTGCGCTTCCGCTGCAACTCTCAACAAGCTGCTAGCAGGGATGATTCCTAAGGTAATAATAGAAGTACTTCAGCCAGCGTTTCCCTTAAAAAAAACAGAGAGAGACGGACGCGCAAGGTGCCAATATGGATGTGGTCTCTTGCACGGTAGCTGCTGATGATAACGCGGTGACGTCGATCAAGTCGGGGCTAGCTGTGTACGTCGTCGTGCAGATGGAAGGGTCAGCGGCCGGTGTGACGACGTCGTTCGTGTACAGCCTCGGGAGTTGGTTTCATTGTGGTTCATCATCATTTCCCACTGCACTGGGTGAACTGTCGAGACTCGAGAGGCCGGCGAATTGAACTCTCCTCCATCGAGGGGTTGATCGATGTAGCTAGCGTACGTACGTCGTCATGGTGAGCGGGTGCGAGCTCGATGTGTCAGCGATGGAGGTGATCATCATCGAGGATGATCGGAACGAACAGATGGATCGAGCTGTATATATGGGATGGGAGCGAGGTTGGTGATCGAGTTCGAGCGTGTGGGGCTAGCAGCGAGCTTACTCGAGGCGTGAGGAATATAATGGAAGAACAGATCGAGCGCGCTGTCAAAAGTTTCAAGCTGTAAGCACACTAAGCACGCCGGCCGGCCTCTAACAAGCTGCCAAAACATAGAATTGAAAGCCATATATGCCCAAATTCCGCTCATCAGTAGCTGGTATCTGTCGATCCATCTTACGGCAGTTCTACACGATATTCTTTTTTATCATATATAAGACCACACTACACAGCAATTACAGAGATATGCAACGAAAGTCGATGGATTTACCGAACGGAAACGATTCTAAAAACGATTTGTTATTCTCATCTCTCAGCTGGATCGATGCCTGGATTATATTGTCCTTGTCCCTAGGCTCGATGGGATCGGATCGGATCGTCATTCCTCCTTCAGCGCGCACCAAGGGCACGGATCGCCGGCGCTGTTGTGCCACCGCCAGGGCAGTGGAAGCTCCTGCAGCAATTGCTCATCATCGCCGCCGGACCCCGAGCCGCCGCCACTGATGCCGCCGCCGCCGTCGTCTTCACTGCCGGGTCGCTGCTCCGGTGGCGGAGCGCGGCGGCGGCGGCGCTCGATGATCCTGTCCCTCTGCAGCCGCTGCCGGTGGAGCCAGAGCACCTCGCTGTGGCGGCTGGCGTGCAGCCCCGGCTCGAAGCTGGGGCTCGCCCGCGGCCGGTACTCCGGCAGCAGCCGCCCCTGCCTGTGCCGCACGCCGCACGCGTTGCACAGCGTCTGGCGCCCCTCGGGCCCCTCGCGCCACTGCGGCGTCTTCTCCGCCCCGCAGTGCCGGCACTGCCGCCCCGACACCGTCGGAGCCCGCGGCGTAGCAGCACGCGCGGCGGCGGGACCCCCGCCACCGCCTGCTGCCGCCGTCGCACGCCCTTGGACCGCCGCCGCGCCGACGTCACCAACGACTCCTTGTTCGACAGCCACTGCTTCTCCTCCGCATCGACTCCGTCGCCGCGACGGTGGTGGCGCGTGCGGTGGGCTCAATTCCACCACACGCCGCACGCGCTTTGTCTGCGGCCGCGGCCCCGCCAGGAACGCGTCCATGTTTGACGGCCACTCCAGCTGTTCTTTCCCCTCCTCGCGAGGGAGACTTTGCCAACAGCACCTGGCGGCGGTGCAGCTTGATGCGGTTGTGCCCATCGAAGCGCAGCGTGGTGCGCCCTTCGGGGTCCTCGAGCCACTGTGGCGTCTTCTCCGTTCTCCGTCCCGTATTGCTATCGCCATCCTGCCGCCGCAGACAGAGCCAGCGGCGCGGCAGGATTCAAGCCACCATCCGCTGGGACCGCCGCACAACCGCCCAAGCCATCGTCATCGCCATCAGGAACGCCTCCTTGTTCGACAGCCACTCCAGCTCCTCCTCCCTGGCTCCACGCGATCCCTGTCCACTCAGCCTTCCGGGGCCGCCGAATTCCCTCCGTCCGCGGCCGCGCCGGCGCCGCCGCCATCATCTGCGCCGCCAGGAATTCGCCCTTGTTCAACAGACACTCCAGCTTTTCATTCCCCTTCTCGCCGTTGCCCGCGGCGGCGAGGGAGACTCGTGCCGCCGCCGCCATCACCTGCACCGCCCGGAATCCGCCCTTGTTCGCCAGCCGCTCCAGCTTTTCATTCCCCTTCTCGCCGTTGCCCGCGGCGGCGAGGGAGACTCGTGCCGCCGCCGCCATCACCTGCACCGCCCGGAATCCGCCCTTGTTCGCCAGCCGCTCCAGCTTTTCATTCCCCTTCTCGCCGTTGCCCGCGGCGGCGAGGGAGACTCGTGCCGCCGCCGCCATCACCTGCACCGCCCGGAATCCGCCCTTGTTCGCCAGCCGCTCCAGCTTTTCATTCCCCTTCTCGCGGTTGCCCGCGGCGGCAAGGGAGGCATTGGCCGCCCCCTCCCTGAGTCGGCGCAGCTCGACGACGCGGCGGTGCCGGTTGGAGTGCAGCTCCGGGGACAAGGTGGGGCTGCTGACCGGCCGGTACTCCGGTACGAGCCGGCCACTCCTGTACCGCACGCCGCACGCGTTGCACAGCGTGATGCGCCCCTGGGGGCCCTCGCGCCACTGCGGCGTCCTATCCGTCCCGCAGTGCCCCGGCACCGCCACCCCGCCGCCGGAGCCCGCGCCGCAACCGGAGCCTGTGGTGGGCCCCACGCCACCTCCCACCGGGGCCGCGGCGCAGACGGAGACATCGTCTCCACCGTCGGGAACGCGTCCTTGTTCGACAGCCACTCGAGCTCCTCCTCCCCTTCGTCGGCGCCGCCGCCGCCGCTAGGCTTCACGTCCGGCGCCTGCAAGAATCGACCTTGCTCCAATCATTTCCCTACCAAGAACCGCAGAAACCCTCGGAGAAACATGGACCCCGTACCGCGTGGTCCAAGAAGGCCTGGAGGTCGCCGCCGCCGCCGCCGAAGAGGTCGTCCGCGACTGCCGCCGCCGTGTCGCCGTGGAGCGCGTCCACTACCACCATGGCCGCCGGTTGCTTCTCGACCTTCGAGGCCGCAGCCGCAGGGGATAAAGCAAGGGGAAAAAGCCTTCTTGGTATCCAGAATTTCACAAGTTTGATCAGATTTTATTCAAAATACTATCAAATGTTATTCAAAATACTAAGTCAGGCGTGAATTACAACTTACAAGCATAAGATGTAACTGTGAAGAAATACAGAACCAAAACCCTCTGTTGGCACAAGTTACGGCCAACAAACGGTGCGTAGAGGGGCTTGCTGCAGCACCTCAACACAAAGAGGTCAGACCGCCTATGCAGGGCGGTTGGACCGGTTTGCCGGAGTGAACCGGCGGTATACCTTCGAACGTCGCCCGGGCAGGATCCCGTCAGGGCAACGCACGCAGGATTGTCCTAGAGTCGGCAGGACACCTAGGACGCCCTCAAACGACGTAGAGACGAAGGAGGAACAACAAATAGTAGATTGGAAAAGTAGGGCAAAGAGAAAAAGTAAAAAGATAAACGAAAGTGTTTTTGATCGATTGGATGATGCTCAATCGGCCTTTGGCCCTTTATATTTATAGGGTGGGATGGTCTTACCCCGTTAAGTCGGTTACAATATGGTATAAAACTCA
>OAMR01000463.1:1004178-1018730 GCA_900205405.1 Echinochloa crus-galli | reverse complement strand
CACTATGCCAGCGCTTGTCCTCGCAAGGCTCAGAACGTCATTCCTCCTTCAGCGCGCACCAAGGGCACGGATCGCCGGCGCTGTTGTGCCACCGCCAGGGCAGTGGAAGCTCCTGCAGCAATTGCTCATCATCGCCGCCGGACCCCGAGCCGCCACTGCTGCTGCCGCCGCCGTCGTCTTCACTGCCGGGTCGCTGCTCCGGTGGCGGAGCGCGGCGGCGGCGGCGCTCGATGATCCTGTCCCTCTGCAGCCGCTGCCGGTGGAGCCAGAGCACCTCGCTGTGGCGGCTGGCGTGCAGCCCCGGCTCGAAGCTGGGGCTCGCCCGCGGCCGGTACTCCGGCAGCAGCCGCCCCTGCCTGTGCCGCACGCCGCACGCGTTGCACAGCGTCGCCGGGCCCTCCGGCCCCTCCCTCCACTGCGGCGTCGTCGACGACTCACAGTGCCGGCACCGCTTCATCACCGCCTCCGGCTGGGCGTCCGGATCCGGATCCGGCGCCGCGGGGGCCGGCATCAACGCTGACTTGGGATTGGGAGTCTTTCTCTTCACCAGGTAGACCTCCGGTTCCGGCGCCGGCGCGGGCTCCGTCGTCGCCACCGGAGCCGGCGCCGGAGCCGCCAACGGCGACTTGGGAGTCTTCCTCTTCACCAGGTAGACGTCCGGAGACGATGACCCAGGCGCCCACACCCAGATCGGGGCGCAGTCCTCCGGCGGCTCGTCGGAAACCGTCGTCCTCCCCGTCGCCGGTGGGGAACGGAGGCGGTGCCCCTCCTGCGCCGCCGAGGACGGCGGCAGCATGCAGCCCTTGCGCGTCGTCATCTTGCCTTGCCTGTGCACGTCGAACACCAGAGCGGCTGTTTGCCTAGAAATAAGGGTGAGAAGCAGCAGTGAGAGTGATGACAACACGAGTAAGCCCTCCGTCGTCTCTATCCTCACCCGACCCTCCCGTCCACATGTCAACTTTCTCATTTCTGTTTCGGAAAAAACAAAAAGTTGGCTGAGATTAAAGATGTATATGTATAGCTGGATGTTATAGATGTGACAAAATTAATTAGATGTATATTGCAACCAATTTTACAAGAGCCTTATAAGTTAGAACGAAAGTTGAAGATGCTTGCTTTGCTTATATATGAAGCTACCGGAGCAAGATATTGGATCTTTTCTGTAATTGCAGTTTACAGTTAATATAAATAGTTAATAGGTGCTGATTGCATAATGAACTTGTAGATGCATGGTCAGGTTTTGTGCACCTTACTGTCACGTAGGTAATTAACGAACTTGTAGATTGTGGCTACTGGTAGATCGCCGGCCGGTTTCATCTATGATTTAATGAATGAATTATTAGTACCTCATCATTTTCCCCTACCGGCTGTTTCTCGCTTTTGCAAATCGGTCTGCATCTTATCTCGACAGAATTATAGATTGTCGGTTTCTATTTATAATGGTTAGCGAACTTATAGTTTTTCATTTCTCCCTTATTATAAAGGACTTGTAGCTTGTCGGTTTGCGGTTTACATCTCACCTTAATGAAAATCGTAGGTTGTTGGTTTTCATATTGCCGTTTCCGTTACCTAATAGAACTTATAGCTCGTTGGTTCATGTTCTTTTCAGTTTGCAAATCGGTTTGTACCTTATCCAACGAATTTATAGATTGTCCGTTTGTGTATTCTTTTCTTTTGCAATTCGGTTTGCTCCTTATCTCAACGGAATCGTAGGTTGTCGGTTTGCACTTCAATGAAATTGTAGATTGTCAGTTTACACTCGTCACACGAGAGTTTGTAGGATGGATCTCGACAGTAATAAATGGTCACCGCAACCACGAGAACTTTATAAAGAACAACCTCAATTCGTTAGATATATAATCCGTATTAACTAACGTCCGACGTATGGATCAAGTTTAGATGCTGCTCACTGCACCCACAACAACATCATATCCATATAACCCTACTATATCAAATTTCCTCTCCCTTTTCTATCTCTACCTCAATTCATATTACTCCCTAAATTATTCCACTCCCTCATTTCAAATTATTGTTCACTCTACTTTGTCCTAAATTAAACTTAACTTATCCTAATTTATTAAATCCATTATAAAATATATCTTGATATATTGCATTTAATTTGTACCGTAGATGTTCATACATTTTCTAATAACTTGGTCAAAGTTAGACAAATTGAGTTAGTAAGATGCTAAAAAGAACTATGATGTGAAACGGATCGGAGTTACGGAGAGAGTATATGGCTAGCAATAATAATTCATACTATATATCTAATGGGTACGTTTTAGGCTCCCAATGGGTACTGCATCATTGGCCAAGATAACGACCACTCGACAGACGACAGGGTAGCACATGAACGTCTGTAATATGAGGAGAGGTCGAACGTTGCGTTGAGCTCAAAATCTCAGGATTGGAATGACAACAACTTCATCTCGTGAGCAAAGCCAGAGTGGGCACAATTAATGTCTTCACTTAGTTGAAACTCCGACATTATAGGAAAGACAATTTCTCATTAGAGCAAGAGAGCACAAAAGAACAACAGTGTCTGAAGAGACTGATCAGAACAAGAAAATGATGAGGCATACATGTTCAAGAGTTCGGTAAGGCAGGCAAGCTGACAACTTTTAAGCTGTGGGCCGGCGAGGTGGCCCTAAAGCTGCGGCAGCAACGGGCTGCCGTACAATATTAGAAGGTCAAGACGGCCCAGAACAGCCCATTCTCGTCGTCTCGTCTCTCGTCCGTCAAAGACGAATGACACGCCAGGCTCGTCCTCTCTTCTCACCATCAAAAATTTGCATTCAGTAAGCAATCTTTGATGCGATTGTGTCCTTGGATTCAGTATGTGGTGGGGTTCATAGATTAGCGATGAATCCAAATATCAAAAAGGACAAACAGTATAAGATTTGCAAATATGTACTATTAGATTATAGCTGGTGCTATCGAGAGGTGAGGTACTTGTGGAGACCTGTTGAGCCATCAAATTTCGATGGAAAAAATAGAATACTCAAAAGTAATATGTTTCCTAAATCACCAGGCGCTGGAGATGCAGGATTACATCAGGAGCAGAACATTGCACGATCATGACAAGAGAAATAACAATCAACTGATGGTATCTAATAATTTACATATCACTGTTTTGAATATTATTTTCTTAAAAAGTAAAAGTATAGAACGTATTTCTTACTTGTTTTTTAAATAACCACGTGTGTGACGCGCATGCATCTGTGCTAGTTATTATCAAAATTCTTTCAAAATATTTAAATACATTTATCTAAAATATACTCCTTTGTTCTGAGATACTAGGCATCCTAGAGATGTGAGAAAGATCAGTGTGAGTACGAGCCGGTGTGCCTGAGCATAGCACACATGGTGCATGTTTTGGACTATTTAGATGTGTGGTGGGTGCACTTCGCCTAGGCGTATGACTACTTTCTTGACGCAAACTGCATTGATCATCCGTGATTTGCAAGTCTTCCCCTGCTTCGCGCGACAAGCTAAGTTATAATCCATGATTATCTAGTTATAAACTAGTTATAAGTGTTCCTAGCTTATTGCTTACCCCATTCTGTAACACCCACCGCATGTAGCAAGTAGCATGATGCCACACACCATCAACTCCGTTGCAGTCTACCTAAATGACCGGGGAGAATTGCCCCAAATCCTGCCACAACAGAGTTAACCACCAAGTTCTGGCCTGTTCGTTTGGCTGATCGTTGGTGGCCAGTGCTGGTTTTCGCTGAGAGAAAAACACTGTTGGCTGGTTGGTGACTGATGCTGGTTTTTATTGAAAGAAAAACACTGCTAGCCACTAGCTGGTGGCTGATAATCCAAACGAACAGGGCGACACGAAAAATTTCCACGACGAGCAAAGTCGAGAAAGGAACCGAGAAAAAAAACCTCGAAGAAGACTAACATTCTCTTATCTCAGCTGGATTACCTACACGTTAGCAGTTTCCTCCGAATTCAGTGAAACATGTCAAAGATTGATCAGGTCATTCTAGGCAAGTGACATGTTTCTCTCTTCCTCTCTCGCTTTTTGTGTGCAGAGCAAGAGAGAAGACATCATCACCCAATCTGCAGCTGCAACAACCCAAGGAATAGGTAGGTTTCTCCCACCGCACACAGGAATCCACCTCAGCACCTGCACATCGTCCTTGCCCAATTCGGATCTTACTTTACATTGACAAGATTTCCTTTGGCAAAAAAATTGCCTGAAGGAAAAGAAACACGGCCATGAAGGCACAGTTGCAGGTAAACATGCTCCCACTGCACACACTCTATATATCATCATGCCATCCATTATCACCTCTACTTCAGCCAACCTTCCTCTCAGAATAGGCTGGAGCATTGCTACAAATCCTGCCATGATAAAGAAGTTGACGACCAAGCTCTACACGAAAATTTTCCAAGACCAACACAGATACACACGACCAAAGTTCGATAAAATTACCGAGAAAAAAAAAAGAAGAGTCGAAGATGATTACTATTCTCATCTCAGCTGATTTTCCCTATTTGGATATGCTAGCTAGTTCTCTCCGTCGACGATCAGCGGCGCCGACGGCCCGTCCAGCAGCAGCGAGTCCAGCGCCGAGCTCGGCGCATCGCTCACGCCATTATTGCCGCCGCGGCGCTCTCCGGCCGCGGCGGCCATGCCCCCAACGCTTGGAATCCGACAGTTTTTCCATGAGATCCGGTTGACCATTGTATAACAACACAGAAGAACTACTGAAGAACAGAGGCACGGCACCATTCTAGATACAACTAGCTGATAACAGCTATCTCAGGATAAGGGATGGACAAAAGCAATAAGAATCCAATGCCATTGTATTCTAAACACAAGCAGGAAGCATCACATGAGCGGCTACAAGCAGGATAGCTTCCCAGCATCAAGAGAAGACACAACTAAAAAATTCAAGGTCACCTGCTACATCGGAACAAAAAAAAAACTTTATCCGTACCTCAATGGTGAATTACGTTGTTTCTAACATGACATATTGGCGCTCTATATCATCAAAGCTGAACGTGTCAAAAAGAGTGGCAGAACCATCAGGCGTACAACTGAGCCAGATCATTCTCGTACGTCTTCCTGATCACCTCCCTCTTGAGCTTGAGGGCAGCAGTGACAAGGCCCAACTCAGGGGTCCATGGCTCTGGTATCAACTTGATTTTGGTGGGGATCTCAAATTTCTCAAGTCGTGCTTGCTTTGCAGCCTGGAGAATAACCAGTGATGTCAGTGCAGTCAAATTTTGCCTTACCTGTACATAGAGTTAGTCTTGCTTGACATGCTTGACTCTTACATTTAAGATAAATTCATGCTTTATATGCAATGATGCCTCTCTTTTTTTTCTTTTTTTTTTTGGGTTGCCTCGATGGTCACGAAAACCGCAAAATCTTTTTCACGAATTCCAGCGAACTTTGTCGGAGGAAGAAAAACGCAATCTTTGCGTGTGGTGCGCTGACTTGTATTTTCTTGCGTAAATACGAAATCGAAAAAGGTAATGGCGCAAAGATTTCCCCAAATACTGTTATGGATTAAATTAGAATCAGGTTTTACGTATGACAACCACACCACCTTGGTGGAAACATCAAATTTATTGTTGTATGTGTACGTGGTACGGAGTATTCAATTGGATTAGAAAAATATAAGGATATCATAGAATTTAAAACAATTTTCTCTAAAATTTTTCTACCAGGTGTTTACCGTTTGGAGACTACCTTTTTCACCGGTCAAAAAAAATTACCCCCTCTTATATACCCATGCCCCTACTTGTGCCCTACTTGTTGAAACTATGACCTTTCTAATCACTTTCTGTTATGTAGTTTTAAAAAATATTTAGTGAAAAAACACTTTCTCCATGGAAACGTGAAACCCAAAGAAAATATTGGAAATCCGTTTCTAGTGCAGGTGCACCTGAAATTTATTATGCTCATATGAACTTTTACAAAAATAAGTTTACATCCTAACATTTTCACAAAGCAAGTATGTCACGAGTCACGACTATATATAAAGTACAGTTGGTGGTTAGTTCTACCTAGGGATTTTTCTTACACTGATTTGCGTACATATTTATGTGTTCCAAAGGATTTTCGGAGAAATAGCGTACTTGTGTGTTTCTTTATGGCTTATTACCACGGGTTTGGAATTTTGTGTGCAACTTTCAGGTTCAAATATAACCATGGGATTGGAATTTCGTCCCGTTCGTTTGGCTGGTGGCTGGTGGCTGGTGGCTGGCGCTGGTTTTTGCTGAGAGAAAAACACTGCTGGCTGGTTGGTGGCTGGTGGCTGGCGCTGGTTTTCGCTGAGAGAAAAATACTGTTGGCTCGCTGGAAACAATCCAAACGAACAGGGCATTTGTATGTAGAAATGGTGAATATAGCCCGATAAGCATGGTTTAAAATTTTACAATTTATTGTTGAAGATGTGTTGTAAAATTACACGGACACGCAGCTAGCTAAAAATATATTATATAGTAGTATAAAATAGCGGTAAATGCTACTGTGATGTTGTACAAAACGTCAACCCATGCCATATATGTTATTGGAAAGCTGTGTGTATCCGTCGTACGTTTACACAAGCTACAGTCAGCAAACACTGGGAGAGTTTAGTTTGTGCTGTTGGCCATTGAATATTCGTGTTTTTTTTTCTCTCCTAGCACTTTCTACTCGGCTTTCAGTGCAATGGAAGACAACCAGGAAAAAAAAAAGAAAACGGGTTTTCGGAAGCTCCTCCAAAAAGCCGCTGGTACCACTCGCCCATTCGAATGCATAACTTCAGTAAACCGATGTGATAGTCCTGGCAGGGTAGATTTGGATCATATACCACTGCAGTACGAACGGATCCTCGGGAATCCGACAGTTTTTCCATGAGATCCGGTTGACCATTGTATAACAACACAGAAGAACTACTGAAGAACAGAGGCACGGCACCATTCTAGATACAACTAGCTGATAACAGCTATCTCAGGATAAGGGATGGACAAAAGCAATAAGAATCCAATGCCATTGTATTTTAAACACAAGCAGGAAGCATCACATGAGCGGCTACAAGCAGGATAGCTTCCCAGCATCAAGAGAAGCCACAACTAAAAATTTCAAGGTTACCTGCTACATCGGAACAAAAATAAAACATTATCCCTATCTTCAACAGTGAATTACATTGTTTCTATCATGACATATTGGCGCTCTATATCATCACAGCTGAACGTGTCAAAAAGAGTGGCAGAACCATCAGGCGTACAACTGAGCCAGATCATTCTCGTACGTCTTCCTGATCACCTCCCTCTTGAGCTTGAGGGCAGCAGTGACAAGGCCCAACTCAGGGGTCCATGGCTCTGGTATCAACTTGATTTTGGTGGGGATCTCAAATTTCTCAAGTCGTGCTTGCTTTGCAGCCTGGAGAATAACCAGTGATGTCAGTGCAGTCAAATTTTGCCTTACCTGTACATAGAGTTAGTCTTGCTTGACATGCTTGACTCTTACATTTAAGATAAATTCATGCTTTATATGCAATCAGGATTAAGGACAAAGTTTACATGGATGTACATGGGCTGACACCCCCTGCAGATCCACCCCTGACAACTAGCACACTATGAACGAATGTGATGTGCGCTGTCTATTGATTTCCTTTCGGAAACACTGTAAATCTTTTCTTATTGCCGTATTTGTATTGTTGAACTTAGAAACCAGGATTCTACATGACCAGCTGTCACAGTAAATCAAGCCATGACTACTTAGAAACAATGATTCTACATTTATGGAAAATTTATGAATGCATGGATGGGTGAACGGCCATGAGCCCATGACCAATGGATGCCAAAACCTTTTCTTCAATACAAATGCACTTGCAAAAAAACATCAAGTATGAATATGTGGTGAATTAGTGATCCAACACAATAAGGCAACCAGATGTTGACAGATGAATAGAAAACACAAACCTTCACTAAAGACCCAAGCACTTCTTTAACAGCCTCTTGCTTTTGGCACAAATCTGAGAAATCGCTGTATTTAATTCCTTGCTGTGAAGCCCAGTTTTCAAGCTCATTGTGTGCAGCTACCACAAGCGCAACGCAGTAATTGTGGAAAGGATCGGCATGAATCATAATGTTCTCCACATATGGGCTCACAATCAAAGCAGCCTCCACCTGTCATCATCCATCCAATCAGTTAAGCAGTGAAATCAACCCGTCGGACCAGAACAAGAGTATAGCTTACCTTCCCAAGAGATACATATTCACCATGTTGAAGCTTCACAATATCTTTTTTACGGTCAATGATTTCAAGGCAGCCATCTGGATGGAATCGTCCAACGTCACCAGAATAGAACCACCGCATACCGGTCTCGTCATCCTTCACGTGATATATGAGGCGTATGGTTACACAAATTGTGAAAAAAGTTACAGTAAGATTCATTAAGTAGTATGTGAACATATTAGTAACAGAGAAAGACCATACCTTGTATACTTCATTTGTTTTTGCCTCGTTTTTGAAATAGCCTTTAGTTACATTAGGACCCCCAATGACTATTTCTCCCCGAGGCATCGGTGAATCAGTAGTTAAGTATCCACCTTCAGGCCAGTCGATCAACTGAAAATACAGCAGCCAATGTGTCAGGAACTGTGGGAGATCTACATACACTAGCACGAAAACAACAAGCCAAAAAATCTAAGCATTTGCATGTATAATCTTGTAACTAATAGCGACCAATAACTTATTCCCCTGATTAGGTAAGATTTTCAATATAAAAGCCTTGTTAGGCATGAAAATAGTATGAAATGTATCCATACAAATAACATAAGGATAAAAACAGCTATTTACAAAAGGAAAAAAAAAACAATCCATCTCATTGGTATATGGGTAAAGAAAAAAAAAGCTGACCTTAATATACGAACAAGGTAGTGGAGCACCAACACGACCAACGGATGTATCATCATACTCAGAAAATGTCCCTCCAGCACAAGTTTCAGTCAGACCATACCCTTGACCTATTGGAGCCCTGACATTGTATAAACCTTGTCAATTTCAAACAGTAAACAAGGTGAAACAAACATGTATATTTGCCATTCTAAATGTGCATAATCTTACCCAAGGCATATATTGATAAATCTCTGAGTATCTCCAGATAGAGGTGCTCCACCTGAAAGTACAAACCGAATCTTTCCTCCCAAAATGGCACGCACCTTTCCAAACACGAGTGTATCCCACAAGAGTTTCTCCAATCCCCAGGCACCAAGCCAACTTCCATTGATTGCAGCAAGCCGACGATTATAGGCAATGTCAAACAATTTCTTTGCAGCACCACCCTTTGCATCCACCTAAAGCCAACTCAACCCAAAGGGTAGCAATCAAAAACAAGCTAAGTAAACTGGACCAGAACATTTTAAAGCGTGTTACCTTTTTCCTCACACCATCACGAACACGGTCAAGAATAGCAGGTACAGCAGTCATCAATGTTGGCTTCAGTGCAGAAGCATCACCTAGAGTTCCCTTTTTTATTTTGTTCGATGTATCAGTCAGGGTCAAGGGTGATCCATATCCTATGGAGGCCCCGACAGCAGCCATTAGTGCCTAAAAAGCACAGTGTTGCGAGCTGTGAATAAATGTTAATAAACTAACAAAGTTAACAGACTTGGCCCTTTCATAAGCCTATTAAAAGCTACCTCAGCTGCCAACTCAAGAATGTGTGCAAGTGGGAGGTAGGCCAAGTATATATCTTTACTGCCAAGCGCAGGAACAATAGTCATAACTGCTGAGAGTGTAGCCAGGACATTGCGGTGGGTCATCATAACTCCCTATAAACATTTGAGATACATGTCAGTTCAACAGCAGAGATATAATTAGAAAAAAGACACTTCATTTTTTATTCATGTGTATCATAAAGCCACTCCCTACCTGAGTTCTAGTAACTAATAAGCAAGAGAGGAAAAAAAAGCAGTGGAATTAACAGCAAACCTTGGGCAACCCGGTGCTACCACTTGTATACATTATAACTGCAACATCAGATGGGAGAGGCATGTTTGCTTCAACAGGTGCTTCAGTTCCTAACCTACCCACTTCCTCAAACGACTCAATTTTCCAGCTAGTGTTGTTTCGAGCTAAAGAAACTTCAGCTGAGATGCCTTCTTCATTGATATAGACAACACGCTTGACAGTCTCAAGTTGCCCACTTATATCAATCAACTTTTTTAGTTCTTTCTGACCACAAACTACAGTAGTGACCTCAGTCTGGAGAGCAAAAAGGACAATTAGTTAAGCATAAAGGCATATAAAATAGAAAATGGGTGTTAATTACTTTAAGCAACAGTATCAGGAATAGATTAAATGCAACTGGTACAAATTATTTTCTACTGAGTTATTAGTGAAATGCAACTACAGTATGAAGTGATTTTGTAAAATAGAAGATGGGTGTTAATTACTTTAAGCAACGGTATCAGGAAGTGATTAAATGCAACTGGTGCAAACTATTTGCTACTGTTTATTAGTGAAATGCTACTAATAGTACAGAGTCATATTGTCTTGGCAAACTAAGAAAAGCAGATAACATGAAAACCTAGCAAGCAGAGACAACATGAGACACAGGTAACAGCACTAACCTCATTTAGTGAGTGGCACAGTGCTTCCTCCCCCAACGAGGCATAGATGGTGACAACAGTAATATTTTGTCTGAAGCATGCCTTGCAAATGAAACATATATAACTCAGAACTTCAACATGCTATGGTTCAATGTAAAACAGTATGAAGAATATATGAAATGAAGAGAAGAAAGAAAAGAGTGAACCAAAGTCAAATTTGTCTACTACAGGCTCTATAAACCAATGACAAAATCCAAACCCCATGCTGCAAAGTTGCAGTAGATGACAATGGTAATGGAAAGAATGAATGGTGTTGAGAAATCATTGTGCTACTTACAACAATTCAGCATATAGGTATTTTAACACAAACCTTAGCAGTGCACATCACTTGCACTAACAGAGTAACCTAACTATGAGTAATCCTAAAAGGGGTGCTCAGAGAATACCTGCAAGGCAATCTGCCACTCAGCACGTGTCTCTGCAAAAATAGCAACACGTTCATTCTTCTGGTGGCCTACTTGAATCAGTCCAGATGAAAAGCTGCAGACACTCTTGAAGGACTCAGCATAACACTTCCACTCATAATCACCCAGATGAAGCTTCTCAAATGATCTCCCACCAGGTGCTGATTCAGTTTCCCTTGAAATGAGCTTCCTGGTACCAAGGAGCGGCATGTAGACATACTGCTTGCATGACTGCTCGAACAGCTCAGCAAGTGTGGACACCCCTTCCCAGTGTGTCTCAACAGGTTGTTCAAACCGATAGTTGCGGACTGCATATCCAGGCTCTCCACCAACCTCAACTTGCACTCCCCTCTTCCTTTCTGCCTTTCTCCTCTTACGGAGCAGCAGGGAGACCGCGACGGGGACAAGGAAGCCAACAAAATAAGGATTCATGCTTCCGCAAGGGTGATCTTTGTAGCTACACTAGCTTACAGGACGTGAACTAACAGATCCACATGCCCTGAGGCGAAAACCTGCAGAGAATTAATACCATGAGGTTTAAATTTTCAAGGTTGAGGCCCAGGCGATACCAAAGGAACTTTGTGAACAAGAGACTGACTGCATGATTAGTTTGAGCAGTATAAGTGCAACCACTCCACTTATCGAAATGGACCGATTAATTATACACCATTCTAGTTGATGGGGTAAAGTAGCGTGGTGTGTATACCCATATTCAACCTTGTAATACAACCTTCCCCTAAAGAGGCACTTGAATGCGTACATAGATTGCTCAGTATGTATTTAATACACACATTGTGATTGTAGAATTGAATAGAAGCATCCTTCCTGCTTGGTGAACCTATGAGCAGTAACAAAAAATTTACTGGACCGTGACTCTGGTGGAAAAACTTCTTTGAGAACATTAGAAGGGTTACATCCACGACCATGTGCATACAATTTTTTTCCTTCCTCCATTTTCTCTACTACTCTCTGTTTGTTTTGACTGTCTCAGCTCATGCATCGATGGCTAATTCAGCAATTCCTAAGAGAATTCCATACCACAAACACAGCACAGTAAACATGAGACACTAGCACAAAGCATTCATCAGAACCCTACGAGATGCCCTACAGTGATTCAGATCGCCCCCCGAGCCCCATCACTACCCCAATCTGCAACACCTGGAGAACACTATTCAAACTGCGACGACGACAATGAGAGAGGAGGAGGGAGCGTTGAACGACCGGTGGACGCGCACCTTCCGGAGGGCGGCGGGTGCTTCTCTGAGGGCGGAGGACGCGGAAGCGACGCGGCGACGGGCGGGGGCGGCGGCGGAGGCGAGTCAGCGAGGGGGAGAGGGGTTTCGTCTCGTTACGTTACGGTATGGCTCTCGCCACTTGTGTCGCTCTCGGCCTGCGGCTGCTGCTCGCCCACCGTTCCCGCAGGCCCCACCGAATCCAATCCCCTCCATCTTAACCGGTAAGGCGGATGGGCCCGGGCCCAATACTGGTTCACCCAAATCGGGCTGAAACGTCCCTTTCGGGAAAATTGGATTGGTACCAATTAAAAATCCAGAATTTAGAAAAATAGCATCGAAAGATTTGGCTTTAGAAAACTAGCATCGAAAATTTCCTCCGTTATAGCATTCTACCGTAGCTGTTAACTTGAAGTTAACTAGAGCTGGAGTCTGGACCTAGAGGCGGGCTCCTCAGGCAGCGCCGGGGAGCTGGCCATCCTCACTTCCTCAGGGCGTTGGGCTCTAGGAAGCTACTCAGCGGGGACTCTCTCAGCTTCAAGCAGGTGCAGGCTGCCTCGGGTGTGGACGTCCAGAACGTGGAGACAGAAATCTCCATCCAGACCGGCGGTGCTGGGCACCGCTGCCTAGAGAGGTCGTGATAGGTGGACTGGACCGAAATCTTTCTGAGATGGGTGGATTGGACTCAAATTGATGTGCCGGTTGCTGTTTCAGGTTGGAGAAGGTTTGCTCAAGGATGACAAGGCTCAGGTGCTCGCATTGCAGCAGTGCTCGCATTTCAGTTAGCAAAAAGTATCCTGCTTTTTCCCCTGTGCCCACGTCATCCTGTTCACCGTCGAACAAGCGGCTGTGCTCTAGCGGCGTCGTGCTGGACAAGGTGCCAGACTGCCAGCCACACTGCCGCAGAACCATGATTTCAAGGAGGCGGCAGCCGAGCAGAAGCAGCAGCACCTCGGGGCTGTTTGGATGCTGCCTGCCAGGCAGCTGTTGCTGCCTGCGCCAGGCAGCTTTGCCAGGACCGCAAGCAAACAAGCCCCTCCTGCCATGCTTGCTCAAGATTAGGGATGACAAGTGGAGCCCATGTGTCATAGGGAGAGAGAGATGACGGATGAAGCCTGCTGTTAAACGTGAGTTCACAGAATGGTAGAAAGCAACAACAAAGCAACCTTTCAGTGGTATTTTTCTAAAACCGAATCTTTCGATGCTATTTTTTCAAACTCGAGATCTTTTAATGGTATGAATCTAATTTTCCCAAACGTCACTTTTACATGTTTCTGGTTTTCTAATTTCTTTCATTTTTTAAGCTGCTCGAGGCCCCTATTTCTACAGCACATACATACTTAACCAAAATGCTAAGAAGGTACTATATCTTTTCATGGCAAAACATGTTTAACCAATAAAAAACGGTCCATGGCTCCATGCACATAAAGTGAGTAACATCACTTTTATATGGATGTTCTCATGTATAGAATAGCAAAGCATTTGCAAGCCTGCCTACCAGGGGCGGAACCCAGTGAAGGTGAAACTGGGTTCCGGCACCCCCTTGCCCAACGAAATTTTCAGAACATCTAAGCTAAACCATGCCCTTAGCAGTTAGGTAGAGCATTTGTCTACTATAGGCTCTATAACCCAAGGACAAAATCCAAACCCCATGCTGCAAAGTTGCAGTAGATGATAGTGGTAATGGAAAGAATGAATGGTGTTGAGAAATCATTGTGCTACTTATAACAATTCAGCATGTAGGTATTTTAACACAAACCTGAGCAGTGCACATCACTTGCACTAACAGAGTAACCTAACTATGAGTAATCCTAAATGGGGAGCTCAGAGAATACCTGCAAGGCAATCTGCCACTCAGCACATGTCTCTGCAAAAATAGCAACACGTTCATTCTTCTGGTGGCCTACTTGAATTAGTCCAGATGAAAAGCTGCTGACACTCTTGAAGGACTCAGCATAACACTTCCACTCATAATCACCCAGATGAAGCTTCTCAAATGATCTCCCACCAGGTGCTGATTCAGTTTCCCTTGAAATGAGCTTCCTGGTACCAAGGAGCGGCATGTAGACATACTCCTTGCATGACTGCTCGAACAGCTCAGCAAGTGTGGACACCCCTGTCCAGTGTGTCTCAACAGGTTGTTCAAACCGATAGTTGCGGACTGCATATCCAGGCTCTCCACCAACCTCAACTTGCACTCCCCTCTTCCTTTCTGCCTTTCTCCTCTTACGGAGCAGCAGGGAGACCGCGACGGGGACAAGGAAGCCAACAAAATAAGGATTCATGCTTC
>OAMR01000463.1:978495-1003504 GCA_900205405.1 Echinochloa crus-galli | reverse complement strand
TGTCTCTTATACACATCTAGATGTGTATAAGAGACAGGCCTAAAATGAGTCCAGTGGCTTTGGAAATGGAAATATGCCTAGCATAAAACATAAAGCATGGAAACTTACGAACAGATCATAAGCAAGCTGACAGAACTGGTTTGTCTTGGAGTCAGAGAATAAAACATCAACATGCCAATCTGGAATAATGAATAATATGTGCAAATGCACATATACATCAAGGGGATAAATGCTGCAACCTGTGAACAAATGCACATTTGTAAATAGGAAAATTTTGCTGTAGGACACTCCACTTTTGTGAAATTAGCTGTGACACACTAAAATATTTTTTCTTTGCTGGAACACACTATTTTCTTTGCTGAAACACACCGCCTAGTGTGTTGTGGCCAATAATTTTTTTTACAGTGTCCCACAGCAATATCGAAATCGAATAGTGTCTCTGTTGGTGTTCCTGTCCTCTTTATTCACAGTAAATCACAATCCTTTTTACTGTTCCTTCCTTGAAAGGAAATAATCCTGTGCTGCTGCAAGTGCATAGGACAAGGGTCTGCCATTCTGGGAACTTTACCACCAGCAACTTGTTTGCTGTCTCCCTCAAATCAATCATGCTTCTGGTTTGAGAGAATGGATCTGCAGCTCATAATATCATGATAACCACCAAATTACATGTTTGTACGTCTAATGGCTGTGTGCTTCTCTAGTTCTCAATTCTCATACAATAAATAGCTGCTATATATGGGGTCAAAATGTTACAATGATTTTTGGTGCCTACAGCACCTTATAGAGGACGATGCTGGGTTCATCAACTTGTAAGTGTAGCCATCAATGAATGGCTGCAGTGAAAATTTCAACCGGAGGCAGCCGCAACTCGCTCCCTGTCGATGCACTCTTCTTTATCGAACTCCTCAATCAACTCCCGTTGCCTCTGTGTCACCTCCCTGAAAACAAGCACATTTCCGTTATTAATTCGTCCCTTTTCTGAGTAAAATAAAATGACAATTTGCTGGAGGCAAGTGAGGCGTACGTTGGAACCCTGATATTGAAGTGAACATATTGGTTCCCAAACACCGGTGAGTTTTTCACTTTTATTCCTGGACCTAGAGGCGGGCTCCTCAGGCAGCGCCGGGGAGCTGGCCATCCTCACTTCCTCAGGGCGTTGGGCTCTGGGAAGCTACTCAGCGAGGACTCGCTCAGCTTCAAGCAGGTGCAGGCTGCCTCGGGTGTGGACGTCCAGAACGTGGAGACAGAAATCTCCATCCAGACCGGCGGTGCTGGGCACCGCTGCCTAGAGAGGTCGTGATAGGTGGACTGGACCGAAATCTTTCTGAGATGGGTGGATTGGACTCAAATTGATGTGCCGGTTGCTGTTTCAGGTTGGAGAAGGTTTGCTCAAGGATGACAAGGCTCAGGTGCTCGCATTGCAGCAGTGCTCGCATTTCAGTTAGCAAAAAGTATCCTGCTTTTTCCCCTGTGCCCACGTCATCCTGTTCACCGTCGAACAAGCGGCTGTGCTCTAGCGGCGTCGTGCTGGACAAGGTGCCAGACTGCCAGCCACACTGCCGCAGAACCATGATTTCAAGGAGGCGGCAGCCGAGCAGCAGCAGCACCTCCTGCCATGCTTGCTCAAGGTTAGGGATGACAAGTGGAGCTCATGTGTCATAGGGAGAGAGATGACGGATGAAGCCTGCTTTTAAACGTGAGTTCACAAAATGGTAGAAAGCAACAACTTAAAAGCAACCTTTCAGTGGTATTTTTCTAAAGCCGAATCTTTCGATGCTATTTTTCCAAACACGAGATCTTTTAGGCTCCGTTTGGAATGGAGTTTCCTCGGAGGAATTTTGAAGGAATGGCTTCCAGAGGAAAGATTTCCTATGATACCGTTTGGAATACAGGAATGCATCCTTCCATTCCAAAGGAAACACGTGCTTTCATTCACAAAACGGAGGAACCAGAAAATCCACCACCAACCCATGTTTTCGCGGAGTCCCGAGGTGAGCAGCGGTAAAGCAAGGAGCAGAAGCAAGCTACGGAGAGAAAATAGTTGTTAGCAAATCTAATCAAGTCATTAGTGTTATATATGTTGGTTTGATTTGACGCTAGTTTATTTTTCTCGGAGCATGTGAGAGGATAACGATGAGACAGAACAAAGAGAGGCTAGTTTATTTTTCACACAGCTGCATGTAGGGCCGTGCAGTTAGTTGGCCCACTGTAACTGTTTTTTAAATTGTTCTCTATGTACTTAAATAAAAGGCAGTGGTTATTGCTTTTTTAAGTATACAAGCATTTAACTTTATACTGACACTTAAAATTCCTAGGGCATCTTTTTCCTGTGTTCCAAACACCTTCTTCTTCATGATGCCTGTGTTTTGCAATCCTCTGTTTTCACGTTCCATCCATATCCGATTCCTACGTTTCCTTTCATTCCTTTGTTTTCAATTCCTTTATTCCAAACGGGCCCTAATGGTATGAATCTAATTTTCCCAAACGTCACTTTTACATGTTTCTGGTTTTCTAATTTCTTTCATTTTTTAAGCTGCTCGAGGCCCCTATTTCTACAGCACATACATACTTAACCAAAAGCATGCATGCCAAGCATTTGTTTTAATAACAAGTATGCAAAGCAAACTACCGTTGCATGCTGACGCAAGCATAAATTCTACTAAAAAAATTGTTACAATCCAACCTGCACCCTTCAGACTCGACAGAGGGTAAAAATTGCCTCATTACCTTTCCTCCATTCCAGGTTCCTCAATTCTCATACAACAATAGATAGCTGCTATATAAAGATAAAAAAAAGTTACAATAACTTAGCATAGCAATAGCGTAATGTATGTACATTATACATCGGGTAGCTGCTACATATGGGGTCAAAGTGTTGCAATGATTTTTGGTGCCTACAGCACCTTATAGAGGATGATGCTGGGTTCATCAACTTATAAGTGTAGCCATCAATGAATGGCTGCAGTAAAAATTTCAACCGGAGGCAGCCGCAACTCGCTCCCTGTCGGTGCACTCTTCTTTATCGAACTCCTCTATCAACTCCCGTTGCCGTTGTGTCACCTCCCTGAAAACAAGCACATTTCCGTTATTAATTCGTCCCTTTTCTGAGTAAAATAAAATGAGAATTTGCTGGAGGCAAGTGAGGCGTACATTGGAACCCTGATATTGAAGTGAACATATTGGTTCCCAAACACCGGTGAGTTTTTCACTTTTATTCCTGAAAATAAAGGTACATATATTAATTACAATATTATCATCTCAGCAAGGAACAGAAAAAACTAATACTCCCTCGGTTCTCAAATATATGTCGTTTAGGTTTAGGACAAGCAAATTAGTTCATAAACATCATATATTTTAGAACGGAGGTAGTATTATGGAGCATGCTTCTCTTTCACCAGTTATCGATGGGCAAAAGGCCAGAATGATTGATGAACTAATCCAAGAATTGGTTAAAAAGGATTTTATGGTAACGCCAATAACTAACCTTTGCCCCGAAGGACGACTTTCTCTCCCGGCTGGGTACCTTGACGAACCTGGACAAATAATATCACAAGCAATGCAAAACTTAGGACATCAAGTAGTGGCATCCTCCAGTGATTGGCAAGCATCATGCAGGTAGAATGTGAAACTTCTTAAGAATGAACACATACTTTGACTGTAACATTTCCAGTGAGGGTTGGTACAGAGACAGTTCCACCTAGGACAGCCTGTAAATGAAGCAGTTTTACTGTTTTAGAATCTCGAGCTTTGTATTATCCAAGGAAAAGGACCATTTAGACAGCAATATTCCAAAGAGAGCTCAAAACTGCGCACTTAGTGATCATAGGATGTGTATGCACAATCAGGGATTCAGGATACTTACTACCATTGAACTTTTTGCCCAAGTATCCAGCCTATCACTACCACATCCATTGAATCAGGATTCAGGAGTGCCAACCAAGCCGAACGTATCGGCCCAAGTATCCTAAATTTCTTTATTTATATTTGAGGTGTAAGGATATGTCTCTGATATGGTATATGGCACTGTGTTGGTATATTGGTGTTCCAAAGGCACAAGGTATTCAAGCACTTTGTTACTTTACTTCTGAACCTTTGATCAATTTTCTCTAGGAAAAAACATCTGATGTCAACTAAGGGCGCGTTTGGTTCCTTCGCTCGGCAAGGTGCCGAGCAAGGCTGCACAGTAAGCACGGAGGTTTGGTTATCTCGCCTGGACGCCACGGAGCTTGGGCGGGCAAGATTTTGCTTGCTGCCGTGAGAGAGCTAAATCGGCTCTCCTGCTCGGGCAAGCGTCTCGTTGCTTGTGCCAGCAACGCAAGGCGAGGCGAGGCAAACAGAGCTGCAGAACCAAACGTGCCCTAAATCTTAGCTCAAATCAGGATACTTCCAACGCAGACTATTTGATGATACAAAACAAAGCAACATTGCATACAGTGTTCTGCTAGTAAGATGAAATTTGGTTTTACTTGAAATAAAATGAAACATGCATAGAAACATGAGACACTAGCAGAACACTGTTTCTCTATGTACTTAAATAAAAGGCAGTGGTTATTGCTTTTTTAAGTATACAAGCATTTAACTTTATACTGACACTTAAAATTCCTAGGGCATCTTTTTCCTGTGTTCCAAACACCTTCTTCTTCATGATGCCTGTGTTTTGCAATCCTCTGTTTTCACGTTCCATCCATATCCGATTCCTACGTTTCCTTTCATTCCTTTGTTTTCAATTCCTTTATTCCAAACGGGCCCTAATGGTATGAATCTAATTTTCCCAAACGTCACTTTTACATGTTTCTGGTTTTCTAATTTCTTTCATTTTTTAAGCTGCTTGAGGCCCCTATTTCTACAGCACATACATACTTAACCAAAAGCATGCATGCCAAGCATTTGTTTTAATAACAAGTATGCAAAGCAAACTAACGTTACATGCTGACGCAAGCATAAATTCTACTAAAAAAAATGTTACAATCCAACCTGCACCCTTCAGACTCGACAGAGACAAACCCTTCCATGGCGTAGACAGCACGCCCTATCCATAGAGGGTAAAAATTGACTCATTACTTTTCCTCCATTCCAGGTTCCTCAATTCTCATACAATGGATAGCTGCTATATAAAGATAAAAAAAAGTTACAATAACTTAGCATAGCAATAGCGTAATGTATGTACATTATACATCGGGTAGCTGCTACATATGGGGTCAAAGTGTTGCAATGATTTTTGGTGCCTACAGCACCTTATAGAGGATGATGCTGGGTTCATCAACTTATAAGTGTAGCCATCAATGAATGGCTGCAGTAAAAATTTCAACCGGAGGCAGCCGCAACTCGCTCCCTGTCGGTGCACTCTTCTTTATCGAACTCCTCTATCAACTCCCGTTGCCGTTGTGTCACCTCCCTGAAAACAAGCACATTTCCGTTATTAATTCGTCCCTTTTCTGAGTAAAATAAAATGAGAATTTGCTGGAGGCAAGTGAGGCGTACATTGGAACCCTGATATTGAAGTGAACATATTGGTTCCCAAACACCGGTGAGTTTTTCACTTTTATTCCTGAAAATAAAGGTATATATATGTTAATTGCAATACTATCGTCTCAGCAAGGAACAGAAAAAACTAATACTCCCTCGGTTCTCAAATATATGTCGTTTAGGTTTAGGACAAGCAAATTAGTTCATAAACATCATATATTTTAGAACGGAGGTAGTATTATCCAGCATGCTTCTCTTTCACCAGATATCGATGGGCTTGAGTGATTGATGAACTAATCCAAGAATCGGTTAAAAAGGATTTTATGGTAACGCCAATAACTAACCTTTGCCCCGAAGGACGACTTTCTCTCCCGGCTGGGTACCTTGACGAACCTGGACAAATAATATCGCAAGCAATGCAAAACTTAGGACATCAAGTAGTGGCATCCTCCAGTGATTGGCAAGCATCATGCAGGTAGAATGTGAAACTTCTTAAGGATGAACACATACTTTGACTGTAACATTTCCAGTGAGGGTTGGTACAGAGACAGTTCCACCTAGGACAGCCTGTAAATGAAGCAGTTTTACTGTTTTAGAATCTCGAGCTTTGTATTATCCAAGGAAAAGGACCATTTAGACAGCAATATTCCAAAGAGAGCTCAAAACTGCGCACTTAGTGATCATAGGATGTGTATGCACAATCAGGGATTCAGGATACTTACTACCATTGAACTTTTGGCACAAGTATCCAGCCTATCACTGTCACATCCATTGAATCAGGATTCAGGAGTGCCAACCAAGTCGAACGTATCGGCCAAGTATCCTAAATTTCTTTATTTATATTTGAGGTGTAAGGATACGTCTCTGATATGGTATATGGCACTGTATTGGTATATTGGTGTTCCAAAGGCACAAGGTATTCAAGCACTTTGTTACTTTACTTCTGAACCTTTGATCAATTTTCTCTAGGAAAAAACATCTGATGTCAACTAAGGGCGCGTTTGGTTCCTTCGCTCGGCAAGGTGCCGAGCAAGGCTGCACAGTAAGCACGGAGGTTTGGTTATCTCGCCTGGACGCCACGGAGCTTGGGCGGGCAAGATTTTGCTTGCTGCCGTGAGAGAGCTAAATCGGCTCTCCTGCTCGGGCAAGCGTCTCGTTGCTTGTGCCAGCAACGCAAGGCGAGGCGAGGCAAACAGAGCTGCAGAACCAAACGTGCCCTAAATCTTAGCTCAAATCAGGATACTTCCAACGCAGACTATTTGATGATACAAAACAAAGCAACATTGCATACAGTGTTCTGCTAGTAAGATGAAATTTGGTTTTACTTGAAATAAAATGAAACCTGCATAGCATGGACATGTACCTTGATCAGAATACCAACCAAAAAAGAAAGTTATAAGAAAGAGACTGACCTGAGCAATGCTTATAACAGAATCAACATGCACATGGTTGCCTTCTCTACGAAAGATGGGGTCCTCTCTGACCTGTAATAGGGAAATGAAAATTAATATCGTATCTTACTTTAGACCTTGCATGGTAAACTGAGGGCAAGAGTTGGCATTCACAGGGAAAAAAAAAGAAATGAAACCTTGATAGTAACATAAAGGTCGCCAGGCTTAGTGCGCTCAACATCTGCACCGCCCTTACCAAAAACCTTCATGGTGTCATTATCATCAATTCCTGAAAAAGCGCTTCAGGTTATAATATACCCAAAATGCGAGTATTGCAATGTTCACTTTACAATAAACACTCCGTGATTGCAGAACTGTATGAACTAGGAAAGCGTCCAATGTTAAAAGAACAGGTAGAAATGCAGAATGATTCAGTTGAATCATACTCCATTCCAAATTACTATTTGTTGTTGATTTTTTTCCACAACAATTGACCATTCGTCTTATTAAAAAATATAGTCCAAATATACGAAAAAGTAGGTCATACTTAAAAGTATATGTGATGATAAAGTAACAAACAAAATAATTGATACTTGCATAATTTTTTCAATAAGATGAATGGTCAGACGTCATGAGAAAAAGTCGACAGCGAATAGTAATTTGAAACGGAGGTAGTATTTTATAGTTGGGCTATTTTCCTTGTATATTAACTTTCTTAACTTAGTGGTGCATGAAAGCCTATGCCTTATTATACCAAGTAAGTCAGTTGGAAACTCTTATAATTCAACATAGTCTAGTAGTCTCACCACAAGTTTAGACCTCACAGCATGCAAAGCACCAGTGCAATGAAATATATGTGCTTGATGTTTTGCTTGTTGAACAGAACATTTAGAATTGCATGTCAAGCATATACTCCTTACCTGCCATTATGTCTAGCTTCATTGACATTTTCCCCTTCACTACCTGTTCTCCTTTGCAAGTCTTGCAAAAATTCTAGAAACAAATTTTCAGAAAGCAAGAGTTAAGCCACCAAGAACGAAAAACTTCACAAGACATAAACCACATATATATAGGTATTCTGTACTGGACAGATATTTTTCCCTCTAAAGAACTATGTACACTCAAAAAGTCAAAAATGACGGGAGTGTTGCTGAACATTTTGATGCAATGGCCATGGCAACGTACAATTGAGATTTTACAATGTTCAACATACTGCAGAACCTAACATCAGAAAAAACTAATCTACAGGAATATACTATTGAAAAAAGATAAACATGTACCTTCACGATTTTTCCACTTCCACTGCACGCGGAACAAGTATATTCAGCAGTAAATATACCCTTCTGCATGAATATCTGCATACATGACAACATTTTCAAGGTCAGAGTACTCTCTCTTATCCAATGTACTGTCATTGGAGCTCCAAGCACACAAGAAAGAACAAGGAAAGATATGTTGCCAAAGGATACATACCACACCAGAACCTTTACATGTTTTACATGTTTTAGGCACAGTTCCAGGAGGGACACCACTTCCATCTGCCACAAAGAAATTAGATGTATAGGACACTAACAACAAGCACAAAAGGGAAGGAAGAAGGATTATCAATGAAATAAATATGCAACCAACAGCCAACAGCACATACTGCAAGTTCCACAGAAAGTATCAGCTTCGTATGTAATTGTTTTTCTGCAGCCTTGGACAGCTTCCATGAATGATATTTCAACGGAAACCTACAGTTCGGGGGGATAAGAATATGCTCACTTAAAGCAAACAACTTTAGTGACTAGTGAGAACTAATTAAACCTTGACATCTTGGCCTCCTCTGTAAGCATTATCAAATATCTGGTTGACATAACAAATAAAAACATATCAGGTACAACAGTTCATATATAGTTCAGATGCAGATAACAAGGAGTGGATTATATGCATAAGAGAGTTGAAATGTGAGCAGAGGAATTTGCTAGATATGGAAAAGGTACTATTCCAGTCATGTTTAACCTGCTGCATGACATGACAAATTAATATGGTGTTTATTTTAAAATCAAAAGCTGTAGTCCATGCGGGTTTTCTTTTTCACAATTGCAGCATGCAAAACAATTAACCAAAAATATCTCGTTTTAAGCTGTGAATTATGTCTCATGCATAACTTCATGACAGGTGTAATGACAATACAGGCCAACCTGGGTGCACTAATGACAGTACAGATGGTTCGAGAGAGAAAATAACAGTACAAATCAACCTAGGGCAAAATCCCCAAGGAAAACAGATCATACATCACCAAAGATGTCACCAAATGGGCTACCCTGAGGAAAACCCTGCCCTCCAGGGTCACCACCTGATGCTTGACGCTCATATGCTTCTGGTCCAAGCTGCCAATTACAAAAGTGGGTTATACTAAACACAAAATATTTTACTATTATGACAAAAGAAGATTTCATGAGTCAAGGAAATTAATGCTACCACAGGGTAAGCAAGCTAAGATAAACACAGAAAAGCACAAGCTCGTTTCATTATTAATAATAGAAGTAATCTGCCTATGAGACTATTCTTATAATCTTATATCATCATAATTTTTGTTTCATAAAAAAAGAGAGATGTCAATAACCTGATCATATATTTCACGCTTATCATCGTCCTTCAAAACCTGAAAATGCACAGATAATATCAGCATTTACAGTAAAGATGTACTATGATTCATGAAAGGTAACTGCATTGTAAGAACCCCATACCTCATAGGCATGGTTAACTTCTTGAAACTTTTTTTCTGCATCAGCATCATCTTTATTAGTATCAGGATGGAACTTCTTTGCGAGCTGGAGAAGTATGATAAGTTTAGTTAAAACCAAATGAATTACCAGATAATGGGAAGGAGAACAAACAAATAAATGGATGCACAAATGGAAGAAAATACAATTATGGAGATGATGGTGCGGTTGGCATGCAAGAGATAGTTAATTACATAAATGGCCACATAGCTGAAATGATATTGGGTTGGGATGGAAGCACATTCCTAAATTGGAGAATCCCAGTTGGCTGACCCTAGCCTATTCTACCCAATTCTAGAGTTATCTGTCCATCTTATCTTTCAAATTTGACATCTTTTGCATTGAAACTTTGGTTCTATTTATCCATACATGGAAGCAGATCATCTTAAAACAAAGTGACAATTCATAGAAAAGTTAGTTTATGTTTTTATGTAAGTGAGTTTAGATATCCAAAACATGATTACCACGGTGAACTAAGCAACAATAGCACAACCCCAAGCACCTAAGCCTAACCAGCTAGGTGGCCCCCAAGGCAGCACCCAGGCAACATAACATGAGTAAAAAACCATGAACTGCACAGGTAAAGATATGTCTGGTGATAAATGCACACACATAGGTTTCAGCCATAATACCACTGATACTACACTAACCAAGCTATACACATATCTGATACGCTGATACTGTCAGCATATTACCATAGTGTTGTTTTTCACAATCACGTGTCGCCATATCAGTGCTGCATAGTTGATCAGTATTAGACTAAGTGGCAGAAAGTTTTAAAGGTCAGAGGCAACGTAAAGAGCATTAGAAGTGCAGAATAGAGAAGAAAAGACAATAATATAGCAGTAAAGCAAAGATCCAAAGAATTAGCAAAGAAGCAGCACAGAGAAGAAGATAGAGAGGGGGTGAATATTAGGAAGAAAAGGATTAAGTGAGGAATAGATGTTGATGATTGAAGCTACACATGCAGACATGTGTATACATACCTAGGGTATTAAGAGTTTAAGACCCGCGATACCAAGGTTGCATTAGAACAAGGGGGCAGGCATGTGTATACATAACTAGGGTATTAAGAGTTTAAGACCCGCGATACCAAGGTTGCATTAGAACAAGGGGGTGATTGTAAGCACCACTTTTGATGATTAAACGTGTAGTTCAAATTAATTTCATAATTAAGGTCTTGAGGATGAATCCATTATTGCTGAGGCCTTGGAATTCATATGGAGTTTTTTCATGGGTTAGCTATCAGGTAACAGAATATCAGGAACAGAGAAGCTGCCAAACAATTGCCAGTAATGGAACATGTCCTAGACGCTGTGGTTCAAGTGTACAATAGACCAATCATATAGTATAAACAAGCTTATACTGTAGTACTCGCATGGTAGAGCAAACAAAAGCATATGGTTGCAAGTCAACACAATGCTGAACTCATTGAGGCCGGTCCCTGTTCAGTATTCTAGTACAGTAATATTGGGGAACTAAGGAATATGCCTAGAAGTTTAACATTGTACAGTCAATAAGCTATATACTAGCTTTGTTTCTGGAAGGAGGTGTGCATCCTAGCTAGGACAAATAAAAACGCATACCGCATAATATGCCTTCTTTATATCCGGTGCAGAAGCATCCTTGCTCACTCCAAGTACATCATAGTAATCCCTTGCATTCACCCTCCTTGTGGCTAACATCATGGAAATATAGAAGTTTTAATCACAGGCACTAGTGTATCAAAATTAATAGCAAGCACGCATCTGAAACATCAAAAGATGTATTACTAAAGAAACACCCTGTGTGCGTAACATGAGCAAAGAAGAATTAGCATAACCAGTTAAGTCAATTCTGTTGTTTGTTTATTTTGGTGCCTCATGTTGGGTTTTATCTCTAGCTCGGGAATCTAAGGCCTGTTGTCGATGTTGTTGCCGTTGTATATGTATCCCATTATTTAAATTTATGTTTTGGACAACCTTAAAAGTTGGGTTAGACATCTCAGTTAAGTACTATCCCAGCTTTCTTAGAAGCTACAGCCAAAAGGACAATTGAAAATACCATTCATGTTCTCTTTTTTTCAGAGAGAGGAAGTTTTCTATTTACAGCATAAAAACAGAAAAACATAGAAAAAGGCCTCCCTTAATATTCCCAGAAGAATAATTCAGGACCAGAAGGCCAAGTCAGTTGGGATTTGGGAAGGTGGCTCTTAAATGAATCAGATGGTCTAAATACAAAATTGCAAAAGAGTTGCTCACAAATGGTAAAAATGCTGGTTCCCCTGACATAATGCAGAAAGACGGAGCTAAGCTTAACCAGAACAATGACATCTTGGTTTCAATTTTCATTATGATATAACATCAGATTTCAGGTTTCAACAACTATGGGAGCAGCTGTAACTGTAAACCAGTCGCCACAACCACAACTACTTTCACAAAATCAACCACAGCGTATGACAAAATGGAAACGTGAAATGCACCAGAGCCATCATATCAGCCGAAGCACTCACCATGGAAAGACCTGCTCGGGCACCACCAGGTCGAGTTCCGCCGCTTCCTCCCTGCCCAATTCACCGGATCAGCAACACACGTGCACAGGCCTACCTCAAGCAATCCACTCAGAAAGGCATCAAAAACATTTCACGCAAGGCAGATCACCTGGTTCGGGCAGCCGCGTCGGACCGGTCCACGCCGTGGCCGCGGCAGCGGCGAGGTGGCGGGCGAACAGCTCGCGCTGGCACGGAGGTGAGGGGTTAGCCGTGGGGACTCGAGATTTAATTGGCGAGGAGTGAGAGAGGGAGCTCACCTTCGGGGAACAGATCGCCGCGGCGGCGAGCCTTGAGGCGGCGGCGCGCGCCATGGCGGCGGAGTTGAGCGGGGAACTGGGAACCCTATACCTTGCCGCGGGCACGAAGGCGAAACCCGGGAGTTGATGTGAGTGGGGCCTTGTGGCTTAAACCGCAGGAAAGAATGGGAAAGGGTTTTAAGCTTCCATTTTGGAAAATTTTATAAATGTACCACTAAACATTCATGAAAACTCTTCAAAATTGCATACTAATTTATAATAATCAATTTCTCATATTTTTATATACTTTCTTGGGTATGTCGAGTTAAAAAACATAAAAATACTAAAAAAAATTGTCCATGTAGTTAATCCGTGTATGCTAGTCTGACATAATCAAAGCCTTCTGCTGTGCTATCTTCATATTCCCTAGTAACCTTTTTCACAAAAGAATTGTTCACTAATAACCTTATGATTGTTACTTTATTAAGACTCGTCTCTAGTTAATGTTACCCCTTTGATTAAGGCATCTACCTCCCATTTTCCAAATGAATATACCTTCAAATTGTTCTTTACACTGTTTGCAGTATTCAAAAAGAGTACAAATCTCCCCCAAACAAGCTCTGTATTAGTTTGATGGCTCGGACAAGGGTTAAAAGTGATGTTCCCTAGCAAATCATCAAGACGTCCCGCCATGTTCGTTTGGCTGGTGGCTGGTGGCTGGCGTTGGTTTTTGCTGAGAGAAAAACACTGGTGGCTGGTGGCTGGCGCTGGTTTTTGCTAAGAGAAAACACTGTTGATTCGCTGGAAACAATCCAAACGAACAGGGCGGGAGGCAGCTGTATTGATATATGAGTAACAAATACTCGATCTTTTTTAAAACATTGATTATTTTAGTTTTATCATAAGTAAAACCTCCCTGATTTTAACCAACTTAAAAAAGCATCAACATGTATAATATCAAATTGGTATGATTGAATTAACCATGAAATATATTTAGAGCGTTTGTTTAGTATTATAGATATTAATGCTTTTTCTATAAATTTGTTCAAAATTAAGTAAGTTTAACTAAGGACAAAACTAAATGAACCAATAAATTGAAAGAGAGGAGTACTAATTTCCTAATCCTAATCTGTGTGACGATAGGATCTTCTCTAAACCAGTGTTTGGCATTCACTTGTTCCGAGAGACGAGCATTCAGAACATTTGTTTCTAAGCGGATGACGTCCTGGTGTTTCTAGTTAGCATATCATCACACAAAACTATATTAGCGATCCTCACTAGAAATTCTCTCAATCCTCAACACGTCACGTCATCCTCCACTAAACACCCTACCAACGCGCCACGTCATTCTCCACTAAGCACCCTACTAACGCGCCACGTCATCCTCCACTAAGCACCCCACCGAGATGTATTGATTGCTGATTCTTGCAGCACGCCACGTCATCCTCCACTAAACACCTCCACCAAGATACGTTGATTGACCCCACTACAAAATATTGATTTCAATTTCTCTCAACATATAAGTATTTCTGCTTCTAGATTTTATATTATTATTTTTATTTTCAAATTTCACTGAAAGATCCCGCGGCAACGCGCAGGGTATCACCGTATAAGCAATAATAAGCACCAAGATAGACGAAACGACGATGACACTGCGGAGCCAGGGCCGCGCACCACCCCCATGCATGCTTCTGCTCTGCGTGTGGCGACCGGCGACGCGGGCTGACAATCACGAAACGAGATGATTCAGCAGCGCAATGCAAGGGTGCATCCTTGTTGATTTCTGTCTGTTGAAGTATACTGTATATTGGGATTCCTTGTGAATATTCGAATTATTTCATTTTAAGACCGCATCGCGACATAATGTTGGTAGTAATCTTTGGGATCCAAAACGAGGGACCCATCTCGTAGGCCTTGTTTAGATGTTAGAATTAGGAGGGTGAATTTAGGAGTACGATGTCACTTCGTAATCATTGCGCCACTGTAGCATTTCGTTTGTATTTGTGAAAAATTGTCCAAAAATTGATTAATTAGGCTCAAAATGTTCGTCTCGCAGAGCACAACAAAATTGTGTAATTAGTTTTTGATTTCATCTATATTTAGTACTCCATATATGTTATGACATTTTGATATGACGAGGAATCTTCTTTTTGCATAGTAAATTTGGGAGTGGAATTTGACAACGCCGTAGACTCGTAGTCGTAGGGGAAGAGCAACAGCAGGCCCCTGTCCCGGAGTCGGCAAACCACGCGACACGCGTACCCTCCTTGTCCCATATCCCACATGTATAGTGTAGTAGTAGAAGAACCCACATTTTTCGCATGCATGAAGTGATCGACTTCTCCAGTTCTCCAGCCAAATAAAGCCTCGCGCAAAATGATGGCCAAAAAAATTTACACAGTTACAGAGTACATTAGTAAAGAGCAGTTTTACCAAACACTATTTTAAAACAGTTTCAGCTTCATCGGAGGAGCTGCTCCACTAGAAAAACCATGACTGAAGCTGTTTTTGAAGGAGGAGCCCTACTAAAAAGGCCCTAAATATTGTTTGAGGATATATTTGGACCCCAAAAGGATATACCCATCTCATAGGGGAAGAACACCTGCACATTTCTGTCCGACTGTACACAAACCTTGCGTACCCTCTTCGATTTTACATTCACCACGAAGTAGAAGAAGCGCCCACCCAATCCTGCTGCCGTTCGCGCCAGTACGAAGCCACTCTTCTCCCCGAACCACCTCAGCTCAGGCCTGCCATTGCACGGCATCAGCTCCGTGGGCGCCGCGGCCTGCCGGACCTTCGCCGCCGCGACCATAATGCGTCGGCTCCAACTCCCGGCGGGATCTGCAGGCGGCGGCGCCGTCCATAGAGATATCTCTGGGCCCTGCTCCGCGACGAGCAAGCTCGCCCGCCCCTCCACCGACGACACCAGGAGCAGGTCCTCCGGCTTGCAACCATGTAGCCTCCGGCACCGCCCGTCATCTTCTTCTTCCTCATCATCGTCATCTCGGATCATGGTGACCGTGACAGTTGTTGATGATGCCTGCTTGCTGCTGAAAGCCAAGACGAAGTATCTCTGATCCGGCGACCTGCATAGCCAGTGGGCGGCGCCGTCGAGGACGAGAGCGGCCGGACGCACGAACTTGGCGCCGTGCGGCAAGCCATGAACGCAAGTCTCTTCGTGATGGCGCCCCAGGCACCTGCGTCCGACGAGTAGGCCTGGGATTGGAGGCGGCAGCAGGCACCGGCGGCACGGTCTGCCGTGGACGGAGACGAAGGCTGCAGGTTCGCGGCGAGCAGCCGGAAGCTGCAGCCGAAGCCGTCGCAGTCGTCGGTGAGCAGGACGTACGACTGGGCGCCGATACCAGGCTAGAAGCCGCGGAGCAGGGTGGGGAGGAACCGGCCGTCGGCGGCGTGGCGGAGGCGGAGGCCGGCGCCGCGGCGGAGGAAGGCCGGCGCTGCGACGCCGCGGTGGAGGGGCCCTGCACGCGGCGGCGCACCGCACCAGGGTGACCTGGTCGGAGCGCGCCGCGATCTCCAGCAGGAGGTCCACGGGGAGCGGCGGCGGCGGCGGCGGCGCGTCGTCTTCCATCACGGAACGGTCACGGATTCGATCACGGTCGATCGCGATTCGCAAGCAGGAGGCAAAAAAATTGCCGGATCAACAGTGAAATATCAGTATCATGCATGCATGCATGCGCATAAACTCTTTTGTACGTACGTCGGTTTTTGTTTTAGCAAAACACCTGGACTCGATCGATCGCCGAGTTGGTTTGGAACACGACGCACTGATCCGTAACCTTTTCAATTTGGAATTGGATCCAGCCGTTCGTCGGGGGGCAACTCGAATCCTTCTCCTCTGTCTCGGCGGCGGCGGCGATCTTTGGTACGGAGCGATGGGTGACGGGAAGAGGAAGTCGCCTGAGAGTGATGGACGAGGGACCGTGGCTTCCCCTTGCAAATCCAAGCCGTCTCCTAATCAGATGGGGATCGTCATCGGTGATGGGGAGGCCGGCCGAGCGGACGATGCCGATCCGCGGACGGAAGACGAGAGAGACGACCCCAGTCGGACGGCGATCACCGGCGGTGATGCGGGTGAGGGCCGGAATAATCGGTCGATCTTCCTTGTGGCAGGCCGCTCAAACTTGTTTAGGGTTTCAAAGCCCTACGTCGTGTACAAGCTGGCCGTCGCCGCCTCCGCCGGCGCTGCTTCCTCTCCGTCGCCGGTGATCCGCGAGCGCGGGGTGCGCCTGCAGCGAGGCACCCGCCTCAAGTGCTCCGGGGGCGGGAAGACCTTTACCTCCGTACGGTCACCTCACCGCGCGTGGATCGTCGGCGTCGGGGGCGCAACCGGCGACACCGTTGTCTTCGACACCGAGACCCACAAGGTCATCCGCGGGCCAGATCTCAAATCCCCCAAATCCTGCTGTGGGACCAGGAACTCCAGGACCACTCATACAAAGGATTAAACTACCCGATATGGAAGTTTACTCGTCGACCAGAACCAGTCGGATACGGTGCAAGACGGCGTGGAAGACTGGGTAGAACTAGTCGGATACTAGTAGGAGACTTCCCAAAGATTATTCTGTTGTAGTACTCCTGATTGTATACGACTAGAATCATACAACCGACTTGTAACTCTACTCCCCGATCTATATAAGGCGGAGTAGGGACCCCTCCCAAAACATCCTACATCACATCAGATCATACGAATTCAGAGGCTAAGTTAGACTAGACTAGATCGCATATCTAGTCTAGGCCGGATCTTACATCTGGGATAGAGTCTCTGGTTGTACTGATCGTGCGGAGAATACAATCAACCATACAGGACGTAGGGTATTACGCTATTTGCGGCCCGAACCTGTCTAATTCCTTGTGTCCTTCGTACACCATCGTTCTTGAGACTAGGCGAGGCCCACAATTCTACTCTCTGGGGTACCCCCAGGCAGACGTGCTCGATATAATTCGTCGACACTTGGCGCCCACCGTGGGGCCCGCTCGCTCAAGTTCGCGATCAGGAGCGATGGGTTCAACTTTCAAAACCCAAGTTGCTGAGGAGAGCGCGACTTTCGTCGTCGGGGCATGGATTTTCGTTTCCGACGGTGAAGGTGGCTTCAATTCGTTTCTGGCGGATTACTCAGGCTCTTACTCGGCGATTTCATCATCAACATCGGTCTCAGGTTTTCATGCAAGTTCAATTTTTGTTTCGGATTCGATTTCAATTTCGATTTCAGGTTACGATCTAGCTTCGACTTCGAGTTCGACTTCGCCTCGGACTCTGACTGGGATCCATCAAGTCGCGACTGATTACAACTCTCCTCCAGCTATGGAGAGGGTTGGGAACTCCGAGTCGGCTACGCCATCGGACTACCCTCAGCGCGATTCCCATTCGGACTTCCATGACAACTCGACGTCGACTACAACTCGGACTCCGATTGGGACAGAACAAGTCGTGTCTAGTCATAACTCTCTTTCAACTCTGGAAGAAGTTGGGAACTCCGAGTCGGCTACGCCATCGGACTACCCCCAGCACGAGTCCCACTCGGACTTTCATATTAAGTCAACAACGATCTCGAATCCGATCCAGTCAAGGATTCCGACCGGGATTTCACAAGTCGTGTCTGGGTTCAACTTCTCTCCCACTACGAAAGGAGTCGGGAACTCCGAGCAGGCTACGCCATCGGACTACCCCCCAGCTCGATTCCCGTTCGGATTATCAAACAATGGGACTATATATCAACGCGAGTACGCTGCAAGGCAGGAGGAAGCAATTACTGAAGCGCTTGGCAGACTTGACATTGACTGTGAGGACTCTGAGCCGACTCTGAAGCCATCAGAGGACGACAACAGCAGCGATCTCTCGATCTTGCCAAGCAAGTCTCCAACAATTTGCAGCACTTACGTTCCAACTCGATTCATCATGGAGGAGCCACTCGTTCGACTGCCCTCGGGCCTGGTGGTGACCAGAGCGCCAGGAGGACTTTTTGTCCACTGGCCCAACATGATCCCCGAATTTCCACCCGAGGACGATGAATCCAGGCTCGCAGCTATGGTCATCACTGAATTGCCGTTTCAAGAGGATGTCAAGACATCATCTATGACATCTCTCTCATCTTCCGATGGTGTTGATAACGACCCCAGCCGACATGTCTACATGGCTGGCTCGGCCGGGCAAGGCGGCCAATATGATCGAGAGCTCCTCCAGGATATTTCTTTAGAAGAAGCTTCGGTTGCGGGCGAGACAGAGCAGCAAAAAACGTCAAGACAGAACAGGAACGCGAAGCGCGCTGAACGACGCCTAAGAGCTGCCGTGCGGCAATCGGCCACACGGAACCTCGCGACTGCTTTTCAGTCGGTCGGCGATCAGCCTGTCCTGCAAAGCACCCCAGCTAACTTGACAGCTGCAGCAGAACTTGTCTACAACACGATTAATTCGCCAAATCCTGATCGGGCGCAATTGAGGCATGCCCTCTCTTTATTGGAAACGGTCCAGAAGGATATCGACGAACTAGTCCCCCCAATTCGTCAAACTCCAAGGCCAGTGGCTAGTCGGCGAACAGTTGAGTCACCACACGCTAACCCCACGGAAAACCAGGGGGACAATCATCAACTTGGTGGTGACGCACGGCAGATTATTAACGCAAGTCAAGATGCCCGTGCTCGTATCGAAGCAAGTCGAGCCAATCGGATTGCAGCAGAGATTCAACGCAGGGAAGAATTCGAGCGCCAATACGGCCCACTCGATCAAGACGCAGCAAACCGAGCTCCGAGTGGTAATCGAGCGCAGGGCGGAGGCAACCACAGGGGTCAGGGAGGCAGTCGAGATCAAAGGCGCGGCAATGCCCAGCCTTCCCGACGTGATGATAACCCACCTGACCCGACTGGAGGTGATTCTGACGACGATGACCGACCACCACGCGGCCGTGATCGCGGTTACAGGCGTAATGGAAACCGCGATAACCCTGAACCGAGTAGTTCGCCAAGCCAAGGCTCCAATAATGGCGGAGGAGATCGGGACAAAGGCAGCAGGCCTTGTCGCCCCTCCGAATTGGACCTGTATGATGGCTTTCCGGCTTTCTCTACTCGCATCAGGAAGACCCAGCTACCAAGCAAGTTCAAGACCACTGGAATTGAAAAATTCACTGGCAAACAAGACCCGGAACAGTGGTTGCGCGTCTACTCGACAGCAATCACAATGGCGGGCGGCGACAATGATGTCAAAGTCAGATACTTCCCGATCATGATGGACACAACGCCCCTCACCTGGCTCGAGGGCTTACGCCCCGGGTCCATCGATACTTGGGATCAACTCACTCGCAAATTCACCGCCAACTTCCAGGGAACCTGGGCTAGGCCCGGAACCCGGTTTGAATTGGCAGCATGCAAGCAAGAGAAGGGTGAGACATTACGTAAATACATCAAGCGGTTCTTTGAGAAGAGAGCTATGATCGTGGATGTATCTGACAGAGAAATCATCGACTGCTTTCACGACGGACTTTGGGCCCGCGAGCTACATCGCGAGTTCGGCAGGAGGCGCCCAGAAACCATCTCGGAGCTGAGGTGCATGGCCGCTGACTGGGCAGACCAAGACGATCGTGAACGCGAGCGCTTCGACAAGCGCAACAACAACGGCAACGGAAGCAATAATCCCAACAAGAGTAGTCCTGAGCAGCGGAACAACAACGGCAAACGCGACTTCAATCGCAATAAGAAGCGCAAGCCAGACAACACTGTCGCGGCAATCAGCCGTCCCGCTCAGAAGAAGAACTCGAATTCCAACCCAGTGTCCTTGGATGAAGTCATGAACCAGCCATGTCCATATCATCCTGGGAATAAGCACACACTGGGTACATGTAATCATATCAAGAGAGCTTTCAACAAGCAAAACTCCAACAAGGACAAGCCAGCGGACAAGAAACAGAACAAGAACGACGACGACAACGCTGAAGACGCCTTCCCACAAGTCGACAACGTTGTTGCTGTCTTGTTTAGCGGCGAATCCTTGAACAGATCTAACCGATCCAAGAAGCTCGCACTACGTGAGATCATGGCGATTGAACCAGTCGTCCCCACATATCTCAAGTGGTCGGAGGTGTCCATCACTTTCTCGCGGGCGGATCAATGGACCAACTTCGCCAACCCAGGACGATACCCATTGGTCTTGGATCCAGTCGTGGCTCAGGCCAGACTGACCAAAGTTCTCATCGACGGAGGGAGTGGACTCAATATCATCTTTGCGAAGACTCTCAAGAAGATGGGACTTGACATCCTCAAACATTTGAAGCCCATGGAATCACCGTTCTATGGCATCGTCCCGGGTCAGGCAGCCATCCCGCTGGGGCAGGTCACTCTCCCAGTCACCTTTGGCACAGCAGCGAACTATAGGACCGAGTACATCAAGTTCGAAGTGGCCGATTTTGAGACTTCGTACCATGCGATCCACGGGCGTCCAGCCCTCGCCAAGTTCATGTCGATCCCGCATTACGTGTACCTTGTCCTCAAGATGCCCGCTCCTAATGGAGTCCTTTCTCTAAAGGGAGACCTGAAGATTTCTTATGACTGTGATGTGGAAGCCGTCGAGTTCGCCGCAGCATCACAAGTCCCTACTCAAATACTTGAAGTACTCGCCCTCGCCAAGAAGTCGAAGGAGGAAGAGCTCGAGCTCCCCAGCAAGAAATCAGCTAGCACTAGCTTCAAGCCCTCTCAAGATGTACAGCTCAAAACTGTAGATCTTCAGACGGGCGACCCGTCTAAAACTGCTCTCATAGGGGCAGATTTAGATTGTAAATAGGAAGACGCGCTCGTCAAGTTCCTTTGTGCTAATAATGACATATTTGCATGGAAACCATCCGATATGCCTGGTGTTCCCAGGGAACTTGCCGAGCACCAACTCAACGTTAAAGCTGACGCGAAGCCCAAGAGGCAACGTCAAGGCTGAGATTGCTAAACTACTCGCGGCTGGCTTCATCAAGGAAGTCTTTCATCCAGAGTGGTTGGCTAATCCAGTCCTGGTCCGAAAGAAGAACAACAATGAGTGGCGGATGTGTGTTGACTACACTGATCTCAACAAACATTGCCCTCCAGATCCCATGGGACTACCGCGCATCGATCAAGTCGTGGACTCCACGGCCGGTTGCGCACTACTCTGTTTCCTCGACTGCTATTCAGGCTATCACCAGATCGCGTTGAAGAAAGAGGATCAGATCAAGACATCATTTATCACCCCCTTTGGTGCATTCTGTTACACCACAATGTCCTTTGGGTTGAAGAACGCAGGAGCTACATATCAACGAGCCATACAATCTTGTCTATCTTCCCAGATCGGCAACAATGTAGAGGCGTATGTTGATGATGTAGTCGTCAAGACTCGTGACCCAGCGACACTCATTGATGATCTCCAGGAGACGTTCAACAATCTCAGAAGATTCCGTTGGAAGCTTAATCCAGCCAAATGCGTTTTCGGTGTTCCTGCTGGTAAACTACTCGGGTTTATCGTCAGTCACCGCGGCATTGAGGCGAACCCGGCGAAAATTATGTCTATCCTTGCCATGGAAGCACCCGCCAATATCAAGGAAGTCCAGAAACTCACAGGTTGTATCGCGGCATTGAACAGATTTATATCTAGACTTGGCGAAAAGGGTCTCCCTTTCTTCAAGTTACTCAAGAAGCAAGACAACTTCACCTGGACGGACGAAGCCAATCAAGCGTTTCAACAACTCAAGACCTACCTGACTACTCCTCCGGTCCTCGTGGCTCCAGTCAGAGGTGACCGGTTACTTTTATATATCGCAGCTACTACTCATGTGGTCAGTACAGCTATTGTGGTTGAGCGCAAGGAAGAAGGCCATGTATTTCCAGTGCAGCGGCCAGTCTACTACATCAGTGAAGTACTCTCACCATCGAAGGTTCGCTATCCGCAAGTCCAAAAACTTCTCTACGCAGTTTTTATAACTGCTAGAAAGCTGAGACATTATTTTCAGTCATTTTCTATCACCGTGGTTACTAAATTTCCTCTTGGAGAGATTTTTTCTAACCCTGACGCTACCGGACGAATATGCAAATGGCGGGCCGAGATGTGCGAGTACGACATCGCGTTTGCTCCACAAACAGCCATCAAGTCTCAAGCTCTTGCTGATTTCACCGTCGAGTGGTTGGAAACTCAATACTCAAGGGCAACTACTCGTCCGGAGCATTGGGTGATGTACTTCGATGGTTCATTACAACTCGAAGGCGGTGGAGCGGGAGTTCTGTTGATTTCTCCCAAGGGCGATCAGCTCAAGTACGTTCTACAGATTACGTTTCCAGTCACTAACAATGCGGCTGAATACGAGGCGATGTTGCACGGGCTACGCCTGGCTGCATCTCTCGGCATCAAGTGGCTTGTTGTGTACGGGGATTCTGCAGTCGCCATTAATCAAGTCAACAAGGATTGGTCTACTACCAAGGAAACAATGGACGCCTATGTCAGTGAGGTGCGCAAGCTCGAGCATCACTTTCACGGCCTGGAATTTCATCACGTTGTTCGCGATAACAATGTGGCCGCGGATGCACTATCGAAGCTTGGTTCTAAGCGCGCTGACGTTCCACCCGAGATCTTTGTTCATGAACTACTCAAGCCATCCATTAAGGAGTCGGCGCCAATGGACATTGACCTCCCCCCTCAACATCTTCAAGTTATGGTTGTCGAACCTAACTGGACGACCCCATTCATTGAGTACTTGCATGATTTCAAACTCCCAGATAGCAAGGAAGAGCAAGTCCGCATCAAGCGGCGGGCAGCGAACTATGTGGTGGTCAATGATACGCTTTATCGACGTGGGGCATCTGTCAACGTCTTGATGAAGTGCATCACCAGAGATGAGGGTCGAGCATTACTTGAAGAAATTCATAGTGGCGTCTGTGGCAACCATGCCGCATCACGTACACTAGTCGGAAAAGCATACAGGGCTGGCTTCTTCTGGCCCTCCGCAAAGAAAGATGCTGAAGACATTGTCAAGACTTGTCAAGGTTGTCAGTTCTTTGCGCGTCAAGCTCATGTTCCAGCTCATGAATTGAGGACTATCCCATTATCATGGCCTTTTGCTTGTTGGGGCCTTGATCTAGTCGGACCTTTGGCTAAAGCTCCTGGCGGATTTCAATGGTTGGTTGTAGCCATCGACAAGTTCACTAAGTGGATTGAAGCTCAGCCATTAGTCAACCCGCGGGCGGAGAATCTCATTAAATTCTTCGACGGCATTGTTCACAGATATGGCATACCACATGAGATTATCACAGATTTGGGATCCGTGTTCACCAGTGAACAATTCCAAGACTATTGTGATAAGTACTCGATCGAGATACATTATGCCTCGGTCGCTCATCCACGCTCCAATGGACAAGTCGAGAAGGCTAATGGTTTGCTACTACAGGGGTTAAAGCCAAGGTTGTACGAGCCCATCAAGAAATATGGCGGCAAATGGGTACATGAGCTACCAGCGGTCCTTTGGGGATTGCGCACTCAAGCCAGTCGAGCAACTGGCCAATCTCCATATTTTCTGGTCTACGGGTCCGAAGCAGTCTTACCTGCTGATCTTCTTTGGAAGTCCCCACGACTGGAGAATTACGAGGAACAAGTCGCACAGCAAGAAAGATTTCAAGATATCGACGGTATTGAAGAGGCTCGAGTTGCGGCTCTCATTCAGAACACACGATATCTTGAAGGCTTGCGACGCTATCACCAACGATTAGTCCAGTCTCGCGCTTTCGCAATAGGGGACTTGGTACTACGGCGCCTGCAGAAGACAAATGGCTTGCACAAGCTTATGTCTCGTTGGGAAGGCCCGTTCTTAGTCAAACAAGTCGTTGGGCCTGGTTCTTATCGCCTGCAGACTCAAGAAGGCGTGGACGTGCCCAATGTTTGGAATGTCGAGCATTTGAGGAAATTCTACCCTTGATATGGGCCTCCGAAGATTCTTGATCTTCGTGCTTCACATTACTTGTTTGCTATCTGAACCTCTATTATAGCTTGTTACTTTTCTTTTAAGAGTTCAAGTTCAAGAGGAGTTGTTTATCAACTATATCAAAAGAAGTCGAGACTGCTCTTTTTTAGAGTGGCTAAGTCCCATGAGTCATGATAGAGTACTATGGTTTTTTACAACCCAACTCGTTTCTTTTGATCAGGGTGTTCTTCTCTGAGTTTTTGCGCAAACTGCATCAGACCCCTTGTTTACAGACTTGTTCTGTTTTCTAGCAAAAACTGCTATTTCTGTCTCTGCAAATTAAAGTACTCTTTATGTCTTTTTTAGACTTGCTTAGGCATCTCTTTGTCTTATACAGGAGCTCTACCTAATGCCCTGGACCTTTGGGTCATCGCGCATAAGTACTTTTGCATGAGATCAAACTTTTCGAATACTTGTACTTGTTCATTTAACAAGTCGTAATGCATACAATAGTCACATGGCTAAAATTATACATGCATTACATTAATATTACAAGTATTCAAGAATGTTTTTACATTTACTTTGAGGTTCACTTTTCCTCTAACGACTCTACAAAGTCTTTGGCAGCAGGTTCGGTTTCTGCGACAAGCGCCTCGTATTGCTCTCCGCTGACGCCAGGTGGAAGGTACTTGACCTCCAT
>OAMR01000463.1:941134-977358 GCA_900205405.1 Echinochloa crus-galli | reverse complement strand
TGGCTAAAGCTCCTGGCGGATTTCAATGGTTGGTTGTAGCCATCGACAAGTTCACTAAGTGGATTGAAGCTCAGCCATTAGTCAACCCGCGGGCGGAGAATCTCATTAAATTCTTCGACGGCATTGTTCACAGATATGGCATACCGCATGAGATTATCACAGATCTGGGATCCGTGTTCACCAGTGAACAATTCCAGGACTATTGTGATAAGTACTCGATCGAGATACATTATGCCTCGGTCGCCCATCCACGCTCTAATGGACAAGTCGAGAAGGCTAATGGTTTGCTACTCCAGGGGTTAAAGCCAAGGTTGTACGAGCCCATCAAGAAATATGGCGGTAAATGGGTACATGAGCTATCAGTGGTCCTTTGGGGGCTGCGCACTCAAACCAGTCGAGCAACTGGTCAATCTCCATATTTTCTGGTCTACGGGTCTGAAGCAGTCTTGCCTGCTGATCTTCTTTGGAAGTCCCCACGACTGGAGAATTACGAAGAACAAGTCGCACAGCAAGAAAGATTTCAAGATGTCGACAGCATTGAAGAGGCTCGAGTAGCGGCTCTCATTCAGAATACACGATATCTTGAAGGACTGCGACGCTATCACCAACGATCAGTCCAGTCTCGCGCTTTCGCAATAGGGGACTTGGTACTGAGGCGCCTTCAGAAGACAGATGGCTTGCACAAGCTCATGTCTCGCTGGGAAGGGCCGTTCTTAGTGAAGCAAGTCGTTGGACCGGGTTCTTATCGCCTGCAAACGCAAGAAGGCGTGGATCTACCCAATGTTTGGAATGTCGAGCACTTGAGGAAATTTTACCCTTGATACGGGCCTCAGGAGATTCTTGATCTTCATGCTCACATTACTTGTTCACTACCCATAACCTCTACTATAGCTTGCTACTTTTCTTTTAAAAGTACAAGTTCAAGAGGAGTTGTTTACCAACTACATCAAAAGAAGTCATGACTGCTCTCTTTTAGAGTGTCTAAGTCCCTTGAGTCATGATAGAGTACTATGGTTTTCTACAACCCAACTCGTTTCTTTTGACCAGGGTGTTCTGCTCTGAGTTTTTGCGCAAACTGCATCAGACCCCTTGTTTACAGACTTGTTCTGTTTTCTAGCAAAAACTGCTATTTCTGTCTCTGCAAATTAAAGTACTCTTTATGTCTTTTTTAGACTTGCTTAGGCATCTCTTTGTCTTATACAGGAGCTCTACCTAATGCCCTGGACCTTTGGGTCATCGCGCATAAGTACTTTTGCATGAGATCAACTCTTTCGAGTACTTGTACTTGTTCATTTAACAAGTCGTAATGCATACAATAGTCACATGGCTAAAATTATACATGCATTACATTAATATTACAAGTATTCAAGAATGTTTTTACATTTACTTTGAGGTTCACTTTTCCTCTAACGACTCTACAAAGTCTTTGGCAGCAGGTTCGGTTTCTGCGACAAGCGCCTCGTATTGCTCTCCGCTGACGCCAGGTGGAAGGTACTTGACCTCCATTGCGGCTCCTGGGTTGTGTGCCTTGAAGAGCGCGAGCAGTTTGTTGGTGCAGTCCAGGAGGGTCACCTTGCAGTACTCGGTGATCCGCTCCGGCACTTGTCGTAACCGTTCTAGCATTGACGGCTCTTGGCTTGTAGTTTCCTCTGCAGTCAGCAACTCGAGGATGGGCTGCACGGCTTCTTCCAGTTGGCGCTTCTCCGCCAGCAACTCGACTAGTTCTTGTTGCTTATCTTGGACGGCCTTCATGTGTTGCCCAACTTGGTTTTCCATGTCCTTTCGGATCTGGGACTCCTTTTGCACCTCTTTTTCCTTCGCCTCGAGTGCTTCCTTCAGATGGGCTACATCTTCTATATAGCCCTGTACAGTATTGTACAGAGTTATCTCTTTGCTCTTTGCCGCTGCCGCTGCTTTCTTAAGTTCTGCAGATAGATTCCATTCATATAATGTTATCTAACGACTTTTTGAGTTCAAAGAACTTGCAGGCTATTGAGGCTCTACTCACTAGAGTTACTTTTGAGCAGGGCCGCTATGCGGCCGTTCAGGCGATTCTTGTCATCCGTCAGGTCATTGACTTGTTTCCTGAACAAGTCGCGCTCGACTCTGAACTCTGTTTGAGTCCTCTCCAGCTCCTCACACTTGTTGGCGAAGTCAACATCCAATTCTTGGATCCGTGCTCGGAGCTGGGCGTTGCCAGGCTTTTCAACAACTTCGACCATGGCCTACACAGAGGTTAAGTTAGTCGATTTTGTTATCTCTATGCAAATAACTACTTGTTTTGGGTTGGTTATGCTTACCAGAGCCTGCTGCAACAAGTTGCGAAGCTTGTCTCCGTCATTCACTTCGGCTTCTTCGCTCCTTGCCTGCATAAGAGATAAGGGGTTACTTTAATTCAAACCCTAGTGCTACTTTCTAGTACATATTTCTACTTACAGATTGTTGTTCTACAACTATCTCCCTGGTACTGATGTCCACCCGAGTCACCTCTTGGTTTTCGGGTTGTCTCTCTGTACTCTGTGGCTTTTTTGCAGATTAGCTATGGTCAGACTACATATCTTTGCATATGTACAAGACTACAGAGTAGAGGATGGGTTTCATACCTCAGGTGGACGGTTGTCGACTACTCCAGTAGTCGCGGCAACTTCTTCTGCATCGGGGCCGTGTACGCTTTCCGCGGCCGCGACTTATTCTGCTTCAGCTGTTGCCGCCTCGAGTGGTTGCTCTTCAGCAATTTCCTCGGCTTGGGGGGCTGCAACAGAGGTCTCTTGGACCTCGGGCTGAGGTGGAGCCTCCACTCCAGCTGTGGATGGCACCGCAGCAACCTCTTCGATTGTTGGCGGTGTCGTGGCTATTTCCTCTGTTGTCTCCTCCACAATGGTTGGTGCAGGTCTGCCAGGATATCACAAGAAGTCAGATATCAAAACCCAATTGATTAATTATCAATTTATGCACCGACTACTTACGTTGGTGGAGTGGGAGCGTTAAAGCGACGCTGGATTAGATAATGATGGGTACTTACCGACAGCTCTTGCTTCAGGCGGTGCTGCCACTTCTTCATCGGAAGGAGAACCCTCCAGCTGAGCTACTCGTCGAGCCTCCCTAGCTTCTTCAGTGCTTGGGGTGGCCTCGGGGTCTTCTATTTGCAGATCCGCCCACTCTTCTTCCGTGAGCGGCTCACCCGGAGGCATATAGAATTGCTGCAAGATAACAAGTCACATTTCAGATATGGAATGCTAATGACTACTTATGGACATGGATTTGTGAGTACATACCTCTACTGGTGGGTTCTCCTTGGAGAAGTCACCTACCACGACTGGTTTTTGGTCAACTCCGTTGAACATTTTCTTCAGCCTGCCCAGGATCGTTTCCTCGGACATGATCTCAGTCGTGGTGCGTGAGCAGTCGGTTGGACCTTCGTAGTCATAACCGAAATGCTCGCGTTGTTGAAGTGGCAGAACTCGACGCTCCAGGAAATTGTAGGCGATCCCAACGCCAGTTAGGCCTTTGTCCTTCAGATCCTGGACGCGGTCCAGCAGCGCAGGGACACCCCGCGCTTCTGCGGCCGTTGGACATTCATTCCAGCTGTCCTGAGGCTTAGGGAACCAGTGATCCCTCTCTGGACAACTCAGTCTGTGATTTCCTGCTACATGCAACACAAATAAGTCATTTCCAGTGAAAGACAAGTCGGAAAGTTCACCTACTCGAGAACTGATGAATACTTACCGATGACAAACCACTTGGATTTCTAGTTACCACTTGAGTCTGGAAACGGCATGTCGAACCAACGGGCTTTCATGCTTTGGCGGAACTGGATACCAGCTCCGCCGACTACTTCAATCCTCACGTGCGTTGGCTGAGGCTTGATGTGGTACAGGGTGCGGAAGAGAATAAGGTTTGGCTTAATGCCGAGAAACGCCTCACAGGCGTGGACGAAGACAAAGAGGTGGAGAATCCCATTGGGATTAAGATGATGGACTTGAAGACCATAGAAGGAGAGGAATTCCTTGAAGAAGTCGGATATCGGCATACCGAATCCGCGCTCGCAGAAGGAGATGAAGATCGGGATCTCTTGATTGTCCTCAGTGGGGAAGAGCTCTTTATAGCATGCCCTCCATTGGAGAGTGGTGCGATCTAGGAGCAGACCCTGCTCAACTAGAGAATGCACATCCCTCTCCGTGGCCGTGCACTCTTTCCACGCGACTACTGGCGACGGTGGTTGGTTGAAGCGTGGCGGATCTGCGCGAGGACCTAGAACTGACTTCCTCCTCCGTCCTCCCGCACCAGATGTGCCTGCGCCCCTCATGGTGTCCCTCTTAGGTCCCATTACTCTTGCAGATGGCAGAGCTCGGGGGCTACTTTTGGTAGCTTCCGAGGTGGGATGCGGGGCTCAAGATGATGGCTTCGTGCTTGCAATGCTCGGGGGCTTTAGCTCAGAGTGTTCGTGCGCGAAGTGTTGGCTTGGTGGCTTGGTGCCGATCGAAGCCAAATGACCGGGTACTTATAGATTTCCGCTAGGGTTTCAGCCAGAACAGTACTGGCGACGCATGGTATTCCACCCTGCCCGCCGAAGATTTCGGGATTTTTTCCCGATTTATTTATCTTCGCGGATGATTTGGAAGCTTGCGGTTATTTGGAGATATCCTTGACCTTTAAATCAAAGATATTTTGATTCAAAGCTCGGGGGCTGCTAGCGGATATTCCGGGATTCGTTTCTGGAAGATTTTTTTTAGTATAGTCTGTGGACCTTCGACTAGTTTCGTCGAAACTACTCGAAGCTCGGGGGCTATACCCAATGGGTGCACCTGTTCGGTGCACGCCATTAGAAGTACTCGGGAATAAAGATTGAAGACTGCTTTTGACCCTTCGACTGCTTTTCTAAAGTAGTCGAAGGCTCGGGGGCTACACCCATTGGGTGCATCACAGATGCACTCCAATGGAAACTACTCGTCAAGGGAAAGTTCTGAAGCGTCTTGTGCTTAGCTCCAGTCATTCGAAGGTTGATGCATCCAAGACTTGAAGCAAAGGCGCAAGATGCTCGGGGGCTTGTGGGACCAGGAACCCCAGGACCACTCATACAAAGGATTAAACTACCCGATATGGAAGTTTACTCGTCTACCAAAACCAGTCGGATACGGTGCAAAACGGCGTGGAAGACTGGGTAGAACTAGTCGGATACTAGTAGGAGACTCCCCAAAGATTATTCTGTTGTAGTACTCCTGATTGTATACGACTAGGATCATACAACCGACTTGTAACTCTACTCCCCGATCTATATAAGGCGGAGTAGGGACCCCTCCCAAAACATCCTACATCACATCAGATCATACGAGTTCAGAGGCTAAGTTAGACTAGACTAGATCGCATATCTAGTCTAGGCCGGATCTTACATCTGGGATAGAGTCTCTGGTTGTACTCATCGTGCGGAGAATACAATCAACCATACAGGATGTAGGGTATTACGCTATTTGCGGCCCGAACCTGTCTAATTCCTTGTGTCCTTCGTACACCATCGTTCTTGAGACTAGGCGAGGCCCACAATTCTACTCTCTGGGGTACCCCCAGGCAGACGTGCTCGATATAATTCGTCGACACCTGCACTGTGCTTACTGCCGTGGGGGACAAGGTTTATGCATTGGCAAGGTGTCCATCCTGGAAGAGGAAGTCATGGCCGAATTTCCCACCCTGGTTTGAGGTCCTTGATCTTGAAGGAGCTAAAGTTGTCACCCACGAAGACGACAACCATCTGGAGGGCTGCTCATGGAAATCCCTGTCGATTCCTCCCTGCTTGCCTTGGAAGATGTCGCCATTGGAGTACACCATGCTGCCGGTTACAGTCGTCAGGTCCTATGTGGTGGTCAACTCCTACATTTTGGTATCGTTCAATCAACCATGGGGAACACATGTGTTTGACACCAACTTAGACAAGTGGCATAAGGTCGACAACGAGGCACTGCCTTTCGTTGGCCGTGCCGACCCGCTCGGCGGCTCCATCTTCCTTGGCTTGTCTGATCAACATGATGGGGGGCGCATCAATGCTTACTGCATCAGCGTCACAACTTCTGATAAGGACGACCATACTCTTAAGCTATCCATCACTGTCCTCCAAGTAAAATATGAGGGACAAGAATTGGATGTAGAGCCCTGCTTCTCTTCCTTGGAGAATGGATGCTTCTGTTTGCCGAGTTTCTCCCTTGACACGAGCATCATGATTGTGAAACCCGAGCATGGTGATTGTTTTCCAAGGAAGGCATGTGTGAACTTGAGAACCTATCAAATAGACAACCGCTCACTCTTGGAGGCGTCGTCAGAGGAAACGCTGCAAACCATGAAGCAGCCAGTTGTTGTATTCTCCAGCCAAAGGGAGCAGGCCTTCACTGTTTCTAGCGTACACCATGGGTTCTCTCCTAAAGCCTTCACTTTTTTATCCATATAAGTAAGTCCCATTGACATCTTTATTTCATAGAAAATTCCTTAATGGCCCTTTCAATTGCTAATGTAAATGTTATGTACTCCAGTGCATGCCTGCTCAATTTTTACAATTTGTAGAGGTCCTGTTAATTGCAAATGTAATTGTTATGTACTCCAGTCAAGTGCATGTCTGCTCAATTTTTACAATTTGTAGAGTATGTCAGCAATAAAGTGATACAATTTGCCAGCAATATTTTCCGAAAAATAGTAACACCTGATATCGCGAGTATACTTGTATATGATTCAATTAAAAAGATAAATACTACATCTTGTCATCGGTGTTATTGCCTATCTTATTGTCCAAGTTCACAAGAATTACATCACTCTACTAGCTAGGAGATCCGTGGAACAAAGTGCAGCTTCAATAAAAATTTCTTCCTTGACTATCTTTTGCTGTTCAGTATCCAGTTCAGTAATGGGCGACTTTTAGATGATTTTTTGTTTGACATGCATTTGTTCCTCTCACATGACATTGTATCACGGTCTATAATATTATGATCCTTCCTGCTGGGTTTCTGAACCATGCAAGTGATGGCTCTCAAGTGGGATCTTTGAACCTTTGTTTGAATGTGACCATCCAAGGGGCCGGTGTGGGACAGGTGTACTAGAGTCTAGAGTGATTGTGTTGCCTTTTGAAATTAGTTTTGAGAAGGAAAACCAACTGTAGTTACCGATTCAGCATGAGTAGTTGATTTTCCATACTGCTCGAAACTAGGATTTGAGGCACAGTGATTTCCGCTGGATATATATTCCCCCCTTGTTTATCTCATCGTATTGATTATTTTCTCTTTTTTTTCAGGGATTGCACTGATGGTGGCTGTGTTCACTGGGAGAAGCGTAGCTATTTTCTTTTAACCCTGCTTTCTGGGACAAGGACGTCTGTATCCGAATCTTAAAACAACCACTCGAGTACACTTGATCGTTTTGGTTGTACTATCAGATGTATTCGGAAGTTTAAGGATGAACTTTGTATGACATTGTATCACGCACTATTTTCTAGTTTTAAGTATCGTAGGAGGCTTGCTGCATTGTTCGTACGAAGATTGTGAAAGCTGGCTTGTGGCTTGGATTGTCAAAACTGACCTATTTGGATCAGCATCAGCTAGAGATAGGTGAATGATTGAGCTGAAGTGGTCGTAGCGTGGGAATGGTGTCGTTTTTCTTTTTGTGAAAGCTGACTGCGGTTTGCACCTTTCGAGCTGGTAAGAGTCGATGAAGAGTGCTCTTGAACTAAAACCTGAGAAAAGCAAACCTGGGTGTTGTCACTGGGCGTTTTGCCAACGGAGCACGCTAGAACGCTAGGAACCTAAATACACTCCGGATTAAAAATTTCCGACAGATTAATTAACTCGCTCTGATATCAACCAGAAAGATGTCAATAGAGAATACGCCAACCACAAAGGAGAAAGGTTAATTGCCTGAAGCCAAAAACTTGTGCCGCTGCATCCTGCTGTCAGTACATTTGGAAGTCGCAGTGCTCGCCCGAGCTCCCTTTTTTTTTTACAATACTTAATTTTGGTTTGTCCTCATGATTCTGTGTTGACACCAAGCTTTGCACATTTGGTTTCCAATGATTTGGCTGTTATATCAACGGCCACATGTTCTTCATACACGGACAATTTGGTAATAACAAAATAAACATACTGAGCAATAGTAACAACCACAATAATTAAAGCTTAATTCAGAGATAGGTCACTCCCGGATGTAGGGCAGACAAGACTGCTCACCACAAAAGTTAAATTATCATAAGTTCTGGTGCTCTCTCTAGCACCAAACCATGAATGAGGGGTCTGATACGATATTTATGTGCTTATGGGAATTACAGGTGCATCAAAGATAATGCCATCAGCAGTTTGGCTTGCTCTTATCTTGGTTGTATTCCCCTCAAACAGCTGAATATCTTCTGTATCCCTGGGTCATTATAAAAGCAAGTCAGTCAATAGCCAGCTTGCATGCATCAATATCTTATCTCAAATTGACAAATTATCAATTATGAAACTTCAAAGTTTGTAACTTGTTATGTGCATAAGCTTCCAGTGCAGGTTTATGCACAATACTGCCAAAACTGCCTAATTCAGTTGCCGCAATTGTGCTTTATAATCCCTTCCTAATTGCCAGTGTTTTTCCTGATTGCTAATACAAGATGCTGCATGCTAGATATTTCAATTGGTGTCAATCAAGGAACAGATTAAGTGGGGTCAATAAGCCTCAGCCTACACATAAATTGGATTTTGTTTTCTACCAAACAGAACAATAATCAGATTTTATTATCTACTAGCAGCAACAGAAATATAAATGATTGATATAGCCTAAACAATTAAAAGAGGGCAACACTCCACAACTGCTTACATTGACAGGGCAGCAACCACAGGCATAGCAGAATCCATCAACCTAAACTGGCCCTTGCATTTGTATGTATGAATCTGTTCCTTCACTTGAAGGGCACCCTCTGTCTGACAGGCAGCCAAGAAAGCCTCAACATTCTTTGTCTGAATAGTAATCAAGATAATCCGGATGAGCAACACCACAACCATGTGCCCGCACTCACCTTATCTCCCACCGTCCAATCCGCTTTAATTTTCGCGCTGCATCTGCCTGGGCGCTTGCTTCGTTGACCTGCCGCTGCCTGGCTTGCTTCCCTACCCAGGCACACGACGCCCCGACGCTCGCCGCGCGCCGCTCCTCTTCCCTTCCGCTTCTTTTTCCTCCTCTCCCTCTCCGCCGCCACTCGTTTCCTCCTCTCGCTCGCCGCCGCCGCCGCCGCAGGCACTCTTCCCTTCTCTCCCTTCGCCGCTGCAGATCTCCACTGCCCGTCCCTGCCGCCGCCGCACGCCCTCCTCTTCCCTTCCGCCGCTCGTCCCCTTCTCTTCCCGGCCGCCGCTGCACACCGTATCTCCAATGCAGCGCCGCCGTGCCGGTTCGCTCCTCCGACTCAGTGCCGCCTCGCCGTGCCGGTCCACCTCCGCCTTCGTTCTCCCATGTGAGCAGCACGAATCCCGCGCCGTCGTGCCGCTTCCCTCCTCCAGGTCCACGCCGCCTCGCAGGACTGCCTCCACGGGCTCAGCGCCGCCTCGCGGACTGCCTAATCCGCCTCAGTGCCGCTGCCTACTGAAATCTGGTGTAGGAGACGAGATCTGGTGCTCGTGAACGGTTTGGTCCCAAACTTCCAATCAACGGTTTGTTCTTCGATTCCTTCTGTTTTCTTTTCTATATATAATTTTTTGTTTATTGGTTTCTCAAATCATGTTTGCTTCATCCCTACATAGCTATAATGTAGTTGTACATTAGGGCAGTCTGTACATAAAGGAGAATGTATGGTTTGCTTTGCAAGTAGAGAAATATCTATAGAACTGAATCAGTAGTGTTTATTGTAGTGCTTTTCCAACTCGGTCCCTTAATTAGGTTAGGTGGCAGGCTATAATCATGGTCTATCTATTGGAAACATTTACATTATGGTTTAACTTCTTTGTCCATAGCATTGTTTTTGTCACAAATTATGAATATTCTTGTTCATCATATTAATCTGTTGATGTGTTGCAGAGGAAAGAGATAGAAGATTGGGTACAGGTTGGATTATATGAGCGTTGGAGCCATTTGACCATCTATTATGATATGCGAGCTTCATTAGAGTATACCTTGTAAACAAGTAAGAAAAGCTGGGACACATGTCTCACGTTGGGTAAAAAAAATGATCCTATGGTTTACAGATATTGGGATAAATATTTTTTCGCCGAAATATTTTTCTTAATAGTGTCATTAAACCATCTTTATAAATATCGGGATAAAACTCATGTATATTGTGAAGCAATAAAAGATAATTATGAGGTAGTCATAAGAAAAATATCTCTTTAGTAATATTGAAAAGAGTACTATGATGATGATATTGGTAGTTTAAATGAACATGATTTACACGGTGTACGGAGCAATGATGGAGTGATACATTGTTACCAACTATGGCCTAGTTCCCTTAAAAACCCAAACATTCCATCACATGCACATCACATCGAAACATTAAATATAACAATTACGGAACAAGATTGCCGATGACATTCAAGCTGCCCTGTATGTATCTCCTTATGAAATATTGATGATGCACACTCTGCTTGTGTGCTGGTTATTTAGGCCCTCAAACAAGGAAAACCTTGCTCTGGTAGTGGTAGATGGTGTTAATCTGGTAATATTATCTACCTGACTACTGTATTTGTCAACCGTGTAACATTGATATCAATTGTGCTTTTTTATATACAATTCTCCAAGCCTCATACACTATATCCCTAGTGCATTCATACACAGTTCCTACACACTTCACTTTGCATGGCACCAAATATATATTTATATTTCAGAAGAAGTTAATAATAAGTTTATTACTCCTGATGGTTGTGAACTTATGTGGTCTCCGTGTCTTCTAATATGTCATCTGTTGGTTTCTATTGAATCAAAAAGTCTAGACAAACCGAAACCTCAAATTTGGGCATCATGTTCCTATCCAGAAAAATGTTTGTTGGTGTTGACACAAAAGCGCGACAACACACTCAGAGATCGATCAAACGCGCAGCACGGCCGTCACAACGGCCAACACCTGGAGCTCTCTGACCAAACCGGTCTGACCGGTTTACGGAACCGGTCCGACCGCTTTTCTTCAGGAACTCGCAAAGACCTAGAAACCCAAGCTCAGGAGGAACCCCGTCGGAGCTCGAGCAATCTAGGGTTGCTCTAGGATCGGCAGGCCACCTAGAACGCCTTTGAACGCCGTAGAGACGAGCAAAGAACAAAATATGAGGTTGGAAAGAGACTAGAGTTTGAGAGATAAAATAAAGGACAAATGTATTTGATTCGATTGGAATAGGTTACAATATGGGACTAAAACTCGGAATCCTAATCCTACTCGAATTACAGAAGGAAACCGGTCTGACCGGTTTGGCAAACCGGTCAGACCGGTTTGGCCTCTGGCCCAATTTGAGCGTCAACACATGCCCCCCCTGCGTTTTTAGTGAACTTGAGAACTAAAAAGTAAGTAAATACAACTCAGGAGCTGAAAACTAATACTAAGGGCGATATTTAACAATATATCGGCCATTGATCTTCACGCATCTTGCCAAACACTCTGATAGAATTTCTTCAGATATTTCCCATTGATAGCTTTAGGCAAAGGATCTCCATTCAGTGTCTCCAACATGTAAGAATTCCCAAAGATGACTTTGACAACTCTATAAGGTCCTATTTAACAATATATCGGCCATTGATCTTCACGCATCTTGCCAAACACTCGGATAGAATTTCTTCAGATATTTCCCATTGATAGCTTTAGGCAAAGGATCTCCATTCAGTGTCTCCAACACGTAAGAATTCCCAAAGATGACTTTGACAACTCTATAAGGTCCTTCCCAACTTGGCGACCATTTACCAAACTTGTTGCTCTTCGATCCAATAGGCAAGATCGTCTTCCAAACAAGCTCATCAACTTGAAAATATTTTCCTCGCACTCTTTTATAAGTTGCACCGGCATTCTTTAATCCAAAGGTCATAACTACCCACTCAAATAAACCAATAAATCCCGGACATTGAAAGGCCGTTTTGTGCATATCCTCTTCGGCCATGAAGATTTGATTATATCCAGAAGTACCCTTAATTCTATAGGATTCGGCGAATTCACGTACCTCCTTAGACATAAATGAAGTACCTTGATCCATTGTCAATGTTTGGGGAATACCGAATCTATGAATAATATTTTGCGTAACAAACTCAATTACCTCTCGATGTGTCATATTCTTCAAGGGAATCGCTTCGGTCCACTTAGTGAAATAATCTGTAGCAACTAACACAAAACAATGTCCTTTTGATGATGGAGGATTCATTTGTCCAATAAAATCCAATCCCCAACCTCGGAACGGCCATGGCTTAATGATAGGATGCATCAATGCAGCAGGAACAAGTTGCAAATTACCAAACTTCTGACATTCTTCGCATCCTTTATAATACTTAAAACAATCCGCCATCATAGTGGGCCAATAGAAACCGGCTCGCCTAAGTAACCACTTCATCTTTGGAGCCGATTGATGTGTACCACATATACCTTCATGAACCTCAGCCATGGCAACCTTGGCCTGATCTGAGTCAAGACACTTCAACAATAAATCTTCGGCGTTTCGACGATAGAGTTCATCATCAAGTAAAACATACTTAAATGATATTCGCCGAATATTCCTCTCTGCACCACGACCAGGATCTCTCAAATAAGTAATAATAGGTACCCTCCAATCCTGATCTTCAACTTTGGAGTGATTAGCATCGTCCAACAAATCTTTGCTTCTGTCTGGGGACGAAGCGGTCTGACCGCTTTCAGAACCGGTCAGACCGGTTCTGGCAGTACAACCGGTCTGACCGATTTCTGAAACCGGTGTGACCGGTTCGTCCAGAACCAGAACCTCGGCTTTTGTTTGCATCGGTTTTTTGTTAATCATAAAAGGATCCAGGCCGCTCGTGACCTTGAGCAAGGCTATCATGATAGATTTTACACTCTGCAGAGGTTTCGCCCTTTACCCACCAGTCGCGTAAAAGTTCAAAGGAACTTTGCACCCAACCACGCACATCAACACTTCCGTGAACCATTATAACATTGGCATACCTTCGATACTTGATGTACCACCAGGAGTGAATCACCAAAAGCTTCAACATGCTTTATGCCCATATCTTGTAAAAATTCCAAGCCAAATAGAAGAGCTTCATATTCAACTTGATTGTTGGTTCGTTTTTCTTCCAATCGGTTTGAGAACTCAAAAACGGTGCCACTTGGAGAAATCAAAACAGCACCAATTCCTTGCCCATCATTGCAAACCGATCCATCAAAGTATAGCTTCCATGGTGTACAAGTAACATAACCGACGTCGAACTTACAAGAGATCGACATACTCTTTCAACAAATTTATTAATTCGGCTTTAAACGTAGCCGATAAATTCTTGTTTATAAAAGTAGGCCTAGGAATAGTACCATCACCAATATCTATTTTTTCTAAAGGATCGGCTGATGTAAAACCCTGACCCAATTTGTCCATATCACCAAGATCTTCAATAGCTTCGAATATGCCGGCCGAATGAGCTCGATGACGATCAATTCGGTCTTGAAGCCATTGTCCAGACGCAAACCGGTCTGACCGGTTCCCAGAAGCGGTCTGACCGGTTTGGTTCGACTGGCACTGTTCAGTCCTAAACCGGTCTGATCGGTTTGTCTCTGTTGATTTGTTTGCTCCATTAATTACAGCAAGTAATTCAACCGATTTTTCATCGGCTTTAATGTAGCAGGAACAAAACCATCCTTGGTGCAACTGATCAGCTCATAGTCGGTCAAATCCATGCCCGACAAACATTGGACCTTCTCATTTGCACTAAGAGAATCGGAATCGGCCGTTGCAACAAAGGAGGAATTGTCACCATGGACAACTTCAACTTCATCGCCGATCCACTGAATAAGATATTGATGCAAGGTAGATGGAATACATTTATTTGCATGAATCCAATCTCGACCAAGGATTAAACTGAAGTTACATGAGAATCCAAGCCATCCGATTTAACTACAATATCATCAATATATACTTCCACAATAACACCAAGTAAATCATGAAAGATTAAATTCATAGCTCTTTGATAAGTTGCACCGGCATTCTTTAATCCAAAAGTCATAACTACCCACTCAAATAAACCAATAAATCCCGGACATTGAAAGGCCGTTTTGTGCATATCTTCTTCAGCCATGAAGATTTGATTATATCCGGCATTACCATCAAGAAAACTAACAACACGATGTCCAGAAGCTTCATTGATTAAGACATCGGCTATAGGCATAGGATACGAATCTTTGGGAGTGGCTTTATTAAGATCTCTAAAGTCAATGCAAACTCTAAGTTTTCCCGAATCTTTCTTTTCAACGGGAACAATATGACCGACCAAAGGCTGGCCAAGTTTAAATGGTCTCGAATAAAACCAGCATCTAGCAAATGATTAACTTCTTCTTTTATTCGGTCATAAATAGCGGGATTAAAACGTCTAGCCGATTGTTTAAAAGGTCTAAAACCGGCTTTTATTGGCAAACGATGCTCAACTAAGTTACGACTTAAACCCGGCATCTCACGGTACTCCCAAGCAAAACAATCGACATACTCTTTGAACAAATTTATTAATTCGGCTTTAAACTCAGCCGATAAATTCCTGTTTACAAAAGTAGGCCTAGGAATAGTACCATCACCAATATCTATTTTTTCTAAAGGGTCGGCTGACGAAAAACCCTGACCCAACTTATCAATATCGCCCAGATCTTCAATAGCTTCGAATGTACCGCCGAATGAGTTCGATGATGATCAATTCAGTTTTGAAGCCATTGTTCAGAGGAAAACCGGTCTGACCGGTTCTCAGAAGCGGTCTGACCGGTTTGGCCCGATCGGCACTGTTCAGATCTAAACCGGTCTGACCGGCTTCCAAAAGCGGTCTGACCGGTTTTGTTCTGTTGATTTTTCTGCTCCATTAATTACAGCAAGTAATTCAACCGATTTTCCATCGGCTTTAACGTAGCGGTCTGACCGGTCCTTGATCGGTTTGGAGAAAAACCGGTCTGACCGGTTTCGCCTGGCTGGCGAACCGATTTTCTTCCAAGGAACTTCTTTGCCCCCCGGGTCTTGATGTATTAATTGTAATCTTCAAAGACTCTTTACCATCAAGAGTCTTCCCAATCATCACTGTTCTGGCCGGGACTTTGTCATTGACCTTTTCCGGCCTCGGGTCTCCTATCACCACGTTCTTCCCTTGAGCTCCATCGGCTTGTTCCGGCCGAATCAGTATATCTTGGTGTTATCACATCCAAGGTATGAACAGGGAAAGGAGCCTTGTCAACTTGCATTTCAGCGAGCACCAATCGACCTTCATTAAGGGCCGATTGTACCTATCGACGAAAAACATTGCAATCATTCATCGCGTGAGAAAAAGAATTATGCCACTTACAATATGCACGATTTTTTAATTGATCGGCTGATGGAATTGCATGAGAAAGTTTAATAAAGTTATTCTTAAGCAATTCATCAAAAACACGATCACATTTGGCTACATCAAAAGTAAATTTCTCTTCTTGCCGATTTTTCTGAATCGGCTTCAATGAAGGACAAGAACCAGGTTTACTTTTGGATGACCAAACAAACTCAGCGGCATAAATTTCCCGATCATCATCCGAACTATCAGAATCATTATCAATAATATGCATGTTCGAACGATGTGGTTTAGCGGATTCTTTTGCATTTTTAAATTTTAATTCTAAATGCATGGCCTTCATTTGCAAATGATTAATAGTAAGAAAATCAGATCCTTCTAATTTTTCTTTATAATGAGACCGTAAGCCTGCGAAAGCCAAATCTGCTAAATCCTTTTCAGAAATAGTTATATTAAAACATCGGTTCTTAACATCTTTGAATCTTTTGAAGTAATCAAGAACCGATTCTTCTCGGCTTTGCTTAACCGATGTTAAATCAGACAATTTAGCTTCGTTTTCTCCGCTAAAGAAATGATCATGAAATTTACGTTCCAATTGAGTCCAATTTTGAATAGAATTAGGAGCAAGCGAAGAAAACCATAAAAAAGCAGTTCCAGTTAAAGACAATGAGAATAACCGTATACGCAATGGTTCATAATATGATGCTTCTCCTAATTGCAAGACGTATTGACTAATATGTTCCCAAGGAGTTCTATTATCTTCACCACTGAATTTAATAAAATCAGGAACGCGCCAACCATTAGGATAAGCAACTAAATCAAATTCAGGCGGATACGGTTTCTGATATAAGCGTGAAGTACCCAATTCAAGCCCGAGCCTTGTTCTAAGTGTATTAGCTATATCTTCTTTAAACTTAGCTAACTCGGCTTGATAGTTTCCATCACCTCTATTTTGTGGAATGCGGGGAACACTATACATCACGTTATTGGAGGCATTCGGAATCGGCGCGTGAAACGAGCCAGATCCGTGGGATATACCTCCTGAAGCTGTGGTGCGTGGAACAGTAAAAATAGGACCAGAACTAGCAGTATTAGACAAAACCATCGCACGAGACGTTCCCACACCTACAGAACCGGTCTGAACGCCAGAGGGCAGCGAACCGGTTTGACCGATTGTACAAACCGGTCTAACCGGTTCGGGGACCGAACCAGGATAAGGTGTTTGATCCGCATAAAAATTCAACGGCATGCCCAAATTAGGATCTAAAATGTTTTCTGGCATGCCTGATGAACTAGGAGTTGGATTAGGCAATTCATTAGATTCTAAATTTTTTCCTTTGTCTGAATTACCCGTCATGTTAGAAATCAACTCACTAGTTACAGTTTGTGCAGCAAGTAATTTATCATCCATCATACGAGAAATTTGCTGCATTAAATCAGAGGATTCGCCAGTTACCTTAGAAATTTCTTCCACTTGATCGTTTGCCAGCTTGAAAGCCGGCATGACGAATTCCTCCACTCTCTTGACAAGGCCGCCGCGATCTTTCTTGAAGCCCTTCAAGAATTGTGTCATGAAGTGCTCCTCAGCGATTAGGTACCGCTTCCGCTCCTCGTCCGTGAGCTCTTCCATCATCGCGGCGATGATGTTATCCTTGTCGAGGTCGCACGTCGATCCAGACATGATTGGAGTAGATTTAATCGGTTGTGGCACCAGATTAATCTTTCCCCAGCGGAGTCGCCAAAAAGTATGTTGACACAAAAGCGCGACAACACACTCAGAGATCGATCAAACGCGCAGCACGGCCGTCACAACGGCCAACACCTGGAGCTCTCTGACCAAACCGGTCTGACCGCTTTTCTTCAGGAACTCGCAAAGACCTAGAAACCCAAGCTCGAGAGGGACCCCGTCGGAGCTCGAGCAATCTAGGGTTGCTCTAGGATCGGCAGGCCACCTAGAACGCCTTTGAACGCCGTAGAGACGAGCAAAGAACAGAATATGAGGTTGGAAAGAGACTAGAGTTTGAGAGATAAAATAAAGGACAAATGTATTTGATTCGATTGGAATAGGTTACAATATGGGACTAAAACTCGGAATCCTAATCCTACTCGAATTACAGAAGGAAACCGGTCACACCGGTTTGGCCAACAGTTGGCTTCCTTGGTGCGTATGTTACACAATAATTAGGGGAATTATTACCAGATCAGAATGAGCAAGGAGCACTAAATCTTCTCTAGTCCAACTGTACTTGCTGATGACACCCAATCTTCTCTAGTTCACATTTCAGCAATGCAACGTTTTTCTTTGGAGTATACTATTCCCATCTTACGATTGCTATATAGTTTCAGATCAACACAGTACGAAGCTTCCCCGTCGAAACAAGTAGTGATGGCAGATCACCTTGAGGTATATCCATCCAAGAAATCAGTGTTGGCAGGGAATCCAGTGGAGGCTAATTCAGTCGCTCAGCTTAGTGAAAGGTTCGTGTTTGACTTCTTATAATCATGAAAAGCTAATATTTGTTTTGCTCTCTATATGATATGAACAAATTACTGGACTGTTAAACATCTTATTCTCTTTTTTTTCATATCACGTTGAAGTGTTCAAGCGGAGAGACTGTCTGAGACATCTTATTCTCATATCAGATTTTCTTAGCATATTACATAAGGTGTGTCTTTGTTCACTTATAAGTATATCTAGACTGATTTTGTCCATATGCTGGGTAAAAAATAGTTTGTACATAAACTTTGGTTCCGTTTTACCCATTGATATGTAAATAGTGATTCTCATAATATGGTGTCAAGCATAGTAAGGTATGTGAAACTTAGCTATTACTCTTGCTTTACGTCATTGAAATTAAGATAAAAAGTTTTTTGTGTAGACAGTGCAAACTCTTTTTCGTGTCAAGAACTAACCGTAGAGCAAATTATTGTTACTGACCTAAGATTTTATCTTTCCATATCGTGGATTTATCATTCTGTAGCGCACCTAAACCAAAAGGGAAAATGCCACGTAAAGCAAATGAAGATCAGGTGATGTCCGAACAAAATCGAGGCCTACCATACCAAAGCAGATTTTGTAGCAAATGTAAAAGCCCAGGACATGCTAGAAGGACTTGTGGTCGACAGGGAAGTACAGCAAAGATGAGAAAAACTGATGTTCATTGCAGTAAGTGTGACCTTAAGGGCCACACTGATGCAGAGTGCTTGGTGATGGAAGAAGGGTGTGATTCCTTCAAGTAGGGATCACTTTGTGTTCGAGGTTGATTATTTTGGGTAATGAGCTACATATAGACATGAGTTGTAACTGAAGGTGTAAGATTTTGTTGTGTCCTAATGCAAATCATGTTGTAATGTAGTCAGATATTTTAGATTGGACCTGTGCATCTGTATCTTAATATCACAATTGATGTCTCTGTATCAAGGGTTTGTGAACATTTGTGATTTACCAGATACATTGCGTCTCTATATCATGACGTTTTTTGAATAATATTTTATATACAGGACCTATTCTGATAAATGTTAATCAGTAATCTGGATTGGAAATATTAGCACAGGGCATTGGAGAGGTCGCAATCTGGATGAAAACTATACTATGTAGGGCCTGCTAGATTCAAATTTATTTCTGTGGATTTAATAAAAGCAATGGGGGCAGAAATAAGAGGTCATATGGTTACAAACAAAAGACAACTTTGATTTGTGAGGCTGATTGAGTTTTCAAATGAAGACAAAATGAGTGTAAGAAAGCGAATTAGGCAAATAGAATGGTCTTGGACTAAACCATAATAGACCTCTTCATCAAGTGTTCATGCCATACAGGTACTGATCAGCAGTGCTTACAAAAAGAGTACTTCCCCAAGGCATCTCAATGACCTAATCTCTTACTTGCCGAAGAACATAATTTTGTACAGTCCTCAATCAATAATAATATGAACGAAGCCAGCATGCGGTCTATTATTGTTCACATCACTTTGTTAGCATCTCGATATACATGGATGGCAGTAACACGTTTGCAAAATTCAAGAAACATACATGTGTATAGCATGACATCAATATACATGGTCGGAGCTATTGGGACAAGGTGATGTGCCACAAAATTACAACACCGAGGTGTATGCATGACCCTCACATCAACAAAACTTACAAAAATCTGAAATTGTATCAATCTTGCAATAAAATTCAGTTGGATTAATCTTGCAATAAAATTCAGTTGGATCAATCTTGCAATTGCCTTTGTTAAATATAAAACAATGGCTAATTGCAAAGATAGATTCAAACAACAACTGATAAAAGTAACAGAAAGTCAAAATTTTGGCCTTCCTCCCAAATCCAGATAGCGCTCAAGCACAACATATCTCATCTAGACGTAGAAATCGTGACCTACAATGAAGGTGAGAATAATTAGCATATGTTAAATAATAGTAAATGCTAACAAATGCAATAAGATGATATCATTGGTACACCAAATTGTTCACAAAAATTTACATTCAGGAATAACATAGAATGGTGAGAAGTAGAACTGGAATAACAACAAAAAATTACATTCAGCAGATTATAATCTTAATATGTATTAGAATTACTAAGAAAATATACCGTATTTTAGTATCATGTCGAATGCACCCAAATCAGGGTTACCGTCGTACTACTTCTATTGCTGACATAATAATAAGAGTGGCAGAACATCATTGATTGCATGCATGTTGTGCTTTTGGAACTTTAGAAACGCCTAGGACCTGAACAATACCCATCGAAGTGGTAAGAGTCAAATGCATGTTACTGTCAGTTTTTAACAATCTATATTATCATACATGTGCATTATTCATTATATATCACATAGTATAGTTTATTGTGATGTCAATATTCTAATAGTACATCCAAATATATAGCCACTAATTATTATGATGTCAACTAGTTTCATGCACACATATTTGGAGATAAAATTGTTACTAATTACTACGAATTGGAGATTCTCTAGTTATTACTTCTCTAGATGGACTACGAAAGGGTATTAGTACAAAATTCATATGCACAAACCTTAAATCCATTATGCACATTGTCATGGAAGGCAATAATTAAAATGGAATAATAGAATGGTCCATGAGAAATGGCTATAAAATACATGACATATTGACATGTCATGTATGTGAAAGCACTCTAGATGAAAAAAATTTCCCTACGATTTCATTCAACGAATAGTAGAATTGTTCATGGGAAGCAAATGTACAAATTCATGACAAGTATGTAGAAATAAATGACATGACATGCTTGATGCGACAACTTTAAACTTATAAGACAATTGGGATCTAATCATATTTGGCATGAAACACACCAAAAAAATTATACCAATATTAAAGCATTGCATTAGTTAAAACGCAATAGGATCTGATTACTAAGAGATCAAGCCTATATGAACACACTAGCAAGGCTAAATGCTAAATGCAGAGGCTTAACTAGTAGTATATTTAAGTTAATTTACCTATTACATGATCAGCATGTAATCAGTGATATATGCCACATGTCTATTATAAATAATATCCAATTCACCATCCAAGCAGCATGTGCAAAGCACTTCCTGCAAGATCCATAGTAATTGCCATCATTTAATTTTCGTTATTATCTCATCATTTAATTTTGCCATATATTGGCTTAACATTTTATTAGACAACCCATACTTTTTTAGGGATATGTTGATGCTTAACATTTCTTTCATTTAACTTTTGGCATATGTTGGCTTAACATTTTATTAGACAGCACATACTTTTTTAGGGATATGTTGAGGCTTAACATTTCTTTTATTGTTCACTTATGCTAATGTTTAAGCCAAATCAATATTTTTCTCAAATTTTTAATAAAGCTTTGCTAATATCATCTGGCTGTTCGCAATTTTATCTAGCATTTCGTTTGTATCTGTGAAAATTGTCCAAATATTGATTAATTAGGCTTAAAATGTTCGTCTCGCAAAGTACAACAAAACTGTGCAATTAGTTTTTGATTTTATCTACATTTAGTACTCCATGCATGTGCCAACATTTTGATATGATGGAAATCTTTTTTTTTTGCATAATGGAATTTGGGAATCAAATTTGAGATCTAAACAAGGGCATGCTGGGCATGCTGCATATATAGGAGCATGAGTTGGACTTCGTGTCCTGGTGATTCTCGGAGGTGAGAGTCTGAAAGATGCCGCCTGGCTTGGACAAAGGGGAGCATCCTACCACATGCTATAGTGTCGACTTTTTGAAAAAGGTTGTTTTGTACTAGAAGGTAACTTTATATTGTCTTGTAGAAGGTCGTTGTGGACATTTATTTTTCTTCAAAAAGAGAGGAGCATCTATACTACCAACGGGAAAATAATAGTGTCTTTTTATACTCATTTCAAAACAGATCGAGTAAATGTTAATGGTAATACATATATAAACTTGTATGATGATATCAGTATACGAGTAATACTAATTAGAAAGTGCGTATCGGTGTGCTAGATGGAGTAGGGCGACAGCAAAGACATGGGCAAGGACAGGACTGGAGCAGGCCGCTGAGAGCAGTCTCATTGCAGTAGGAACAGAGAGGAAAGCTGAGGAGAAAGAAGGCAAGGGCTGAACGGCCAAGCAAGAGAAGACAACAATTGAAGGCGAGACTGGTGGAGCAACTGGATAGCGTGGTTTGTGTTGTAAATAACGAAAATCAATTAGAGATTTATTGATTGAACCTGCAAAAATAAAAAGAGGTTTCTCTTTTCTTTATTATTTTTCAATTGTTGCAAATATTCATAAAAATGTGTCTGAAGCAGAATGTACGTTTGAATTAGCGTGCATGATTCTTTTTTCCTAGAATCTGTTACAGCCGGAGATTAAGAAAGGATGATTTCCACCTTTCAATCAGTGTTTATCAGTTTCATAATAACATAGTTGGTACAACCTTGGTTAAAGTTGAGCCTCCCACACCTAAACTAATTTGCAGATCTTCTAGTACAAAACAACCTTTTTAAAAAAAAAGTCAACCCTCAAATCAAACTTTGCATGCGGTAGGATGCTCCCCTTTGTCTAGGCCTGGCTGCAGGGACCAGGAGCATCCCGGAATCACCAGGACAAAAGGTTCAACTCATGCTCCTATATATCCAGCATGTCTGAATCACCAGGACACAAAGTCTAAAATTTTATTATTAAGAATAATCTTAAACACCTCACAAGTGCATCTACATTTTCCACTGCTAATCTTGACTAATGTATTTTTGTCCCAATTTTTAAAAAATGCATCATATTTACCTATATATATGTCACCACAACAAATTTAATTTGCAGATCTAATGTACAAAGTCTATGTATATCTTTGAAATAAGATTAGATCATGCCATTAACCAGAACTAAAGGCCAAATCGTTTGCCACCATGTCCATCATACAACTTGGAATACTGTTAGCTAACTGAACAGCACCCAAGACCTTTTTTTAATCTCACAGCAGCTAGGTCATGTGCTACTTCAACATCTAGAGAACAAAGCATTACAGTATGTCTAGTTATCTAAAGAAGAAACCATCGGGCTGCAGTGCATGTATTAAACAGTTGTGTACTACACAGGCAGACAGCAACAGACCCAGAGACGTCTGATCTGTTAAAGGGTCAGATTTTCAAATTTTCAATCGTTTCAAAAAAAAAATTCAAACAAATAACAGCACACAAATCCAATGTCTTCTCAATTCTTTCACAGATTTCACTCATTCTGAAATTGAAAATAAAAACTGAACAGGTCACTATCTGCATGTTAGACATTGTACAGGAACAGATTTAAAATTGAAAAAAATACGGGTCCACATTACTATCTGTGCATTTCTTAGAACCATTTCAAATTTTCGAAGTAGCATGAGTTCTCTCTCCGAGCGTAGGAACAACTAATGGACTAAGATTCATCACCACATACTGTCATTAGGATTCATAAATCACATACATTCATAACTGTGCACCTGCATGACACTTGAAAAACAAAGAAAAATACAAGTAAACATTTTACTTCCAAACCCGATGTATCCTCCTCTAAGTACATGTATATGCCCAATTGAGTTTTAGCACTATGTAAATAAATATGGCTACATGATAGACAGATGGGAGTCGACTGATGCACAAATGCATATTTGCAATTATAAGTTGGGATCAAAAATCAGGGCAGAGAACAAAAAAAGAGAATATCCTAGAGGATAGCTTGGTTATGCACTTACATGTTCACTCCGTTGAATGTAGTCATGTGTTCTGAGAATCCATCAAATGATCCACAACACCCTGATGGGTACAGACTTGTCTCTGTTTCCTTGGAGGGAGCTGGGGTTCTGAATGGGTACAGACTCTTCCCCCTCCTTTCTCGTTTCCATTTGATACTCATTTATCCTCGAGCAGGGAAAAAAGAAATAGAAAATATAATGATTCATGTTCATTTGTAAATACACCCCAACTCTTATACATGAAGATTATTTGAAACAACAAGATATGTAAAGGAGGGAAACGTGTAGTGATGTAGTCCACTACATGCAATGTGTGAATGTGTGATTCCAAAGAAATGACATTAAACAATTTCTGATAATAAAACATACAATGTGGTTCGAAAACATACTAATATATGGATCAAGCACTAAAGAGAATAAGATCCAGGACTGCATGAACAAAATTTAAAGAGCAGCCAGGGACACCACTGATATTTTTGGAATGAAAATTATATTTAAAAATACATGACGAAATTTTCAAACCATCCAAAGCCTAAAGTTTGACATAAAGCAAAAGCAACCACTATCAAATCTGGGAATTCGAAAACCAAGAATATCTTGTAAAAGTCCTAAGAAAAAATAAACAGTATAGCTGATTATGCAAGTCTAACATGAGGAGATTTTGGAACACACATAAGAGAAGGCTAAAGTAAGGAACACACATGCCTCATGCCCCCCGTTTTGGCTCCATCGAGAGATTTGCATCAACCAGACTGCTACTTACTAGTTCTCAATCTAGTTCTTCTACAAACAGTAAATGGAAAACATATTATTATTTTTGTATCCAAAGGCAAAACTTTCGATAAACAACGTTTTTAAGATGCCAAATGGATTAACCAGGAAAAAATTGTAGAACTAAACACTACACGTATAAAAGTACCAGCCATTTATTGTACCTAAAGTAAAATACTAACTTAGTAAGTGCATTGGAATTTATAAAGTAGTAGAAAAATCTTCATAATTGTTAACACCAAAATTTGTATACACTACTAACTACTAAAATAAGCAGTATCTTCATTTCTATATTGTGGTTTTGATTCAGTAAGATACATCATTCAGCAATGATAGTGAAACTGACTAGCCAGCGCCACCATGGTCGACTAAATTGTGATGCATGCATACTTGATATCGGAAAGTTGAAACATGCCCTTCAATCATCAGTTATGCATCACAATTTTGCAGAATAACATTTGCCAAAGCTGTCAAGTGAATGTGGGTTTCACAATAAATTATCTTCTGCAACAAAACAGAAAAGACCCAAAATATTGAAACAATTTTGCATCTCACCTGTTATAAAAAGAGAAAAGCTCATGTGCAGAAGGTATAATACAGGAAGGATTCGACATCTATGAGCACCTATCTATTTTCTGAGTAAAACTACTGCACTTCAATCTGATGAGATGGTGTGAATACTACCAAGGGAAAAAATGTATGTGAATATCAAAAATAGAAAAACCACATCTTCTCGTTTCAGAAATAATTAGTATCATGTATATCAGCATATAGTTTGCTCCAAACTGAGAGGTTAACACGAAAGAGCATACAGTACTACTAATCACTAAGTACCACAAGTATATATTAAATTGAGAGGCACTTCATGTTCTCTATTGGTACAAAAGCTTGCAAAATAGCAATAATGGCAGCATGAAACAGAAAGTTACATAAAAGAATTTTCCACCAATCAAGTATAATTATGTAAACTAGTAGCAGTGATAAAGATTTGTTCATCGAAACAAGATGGAACAACTTATTAGTAATTATGCAGTAACAGAGCGCACGAGTACTTACTTAACAAGTAGTTCATGTTGCTTTCAAAGACCCTAACATACAAGACAACGACATTACCTCTGCTCCTCACATATGTGGCACTTGAATACAAACCACGCTAATCAAAATACTCACAAGTCTTATTATGGTACTATCCACTTGAATTTTTCAACCACCTGAAGCTACAAAACAAAATAGAAGTATCAGATTATCAGAACATTGATTATAGCTCATCAGCTTGGGGTGGCTGTCTCATTGGACCTAGTTTTATATGCCACAAATCTAGAGCCATAGTCATATCTACATGTTCTGATTTATTGAGAACAGAAGGCCAGCACATGAACCAATCAATTTGAAACAAACAATTCTATATAATTGGGCTACATTATATTAGGAACTATATAATTTCAGCCAAATCATAAGAAAATAAAAACAATGCATAAAGGACATTAGTGGAACCAAATCTCACATCAAGCATCATGTTCACATGGAGGAATTAAAGGACGGCTGCAGTGGTAAAGCAAATGGAGTTGGTTTGTCAAACGCTCAAAATGGAAAAAAAAATACCTCAAGCATAATGGGAATATTTGCATAGAATCAGTAGCTCAGATAAGACGATGGACCAGTGGATAAGTACTAAAAGAGTGTTTTATGTGCATCAATGAAAAAAACATTAGCGTGACTGACAATCCAATATAAAAAAAATAAAAATACCATTCAAGAGTTTTTGAATCAACAAATAATATACAGAATTGAATATAAATTGAAAGTAGGATTGACCAGCATGTATTCTGCAAATAAAACATGTGTACAACACAAATTCTAACAGAAGTACCTGGGTTCGAATCCATCGGCATTCACCCTGGAAAGCGATGCGAGCCTAGGAATATATCCATTTGCTCCAGAATACAATTAGACCGGTAGATCCATGCGCAGCGCCTCTCAAAGGATCACAGTATAGAAACATCCCCTCCTATACTAGGATCCACAAAAAGATTGCAAAAGGGCACATGCGAAAAAACAAATAATCCCCGAGAAAATGCAAGAAAAAACAAAGCACACCTTTGGCAGAGTACGAAGAAGCGTTGAGGCGCAGGGGGAGGGGGAGGACTGAAGGAGAGAGTGGCGGCGTCGGGAGGGGCGGAGCTCCGCAGATGCGGCGTCGGGGGAGGCCAGCGGAAGGACGGCGGTGGATCTACGCAGTAAGGCGCCGTCGGGGGAGGCCAGCGGAAGGACGGCGGCGGATCTACGCAGTAAGGTGCCGTCGGCGGAGGCGGAGCTGCTCAGAATGGAGGCGCCGTCGTCCGTCCGGCGAGTGAGAGGATGAAGACGAGCGAGAGGAGGAAGATGAGCGGCGGCGGAGAGCGAGAGGAAGAATCAGCCCGCTATTCAGGTGTGAATCAGCCCGAGACGAGACTCCAATCCCTCCCCCAGTCCGAAGCCGCGCACGCAGGTCTGGTCGACTCGACCTCGCCGACGGCGGCGGCGGCGGCGGCAGGATGGTGGCGGAGGGCAAGAGGTGGCGGTTCGCGATGGTGTGCTCGTCGAACATGAACCGGAGCATGGAGGCGCACTCGCAGCTGGGGCGCGCGGGGCTCGACGTCGAGTCCTACGGCACCGGCACCCACGTCAAGCTCCCCGGCCCCTCCCTCCACGAGCCCAACGTCTACGACTTCGGCACCCCCTACGGCGCCATCTACGACGACCTCCGCCGCAAGGATCCCGACCTGTCAGTACAAACGCCCACTATCATCTTCCCTCTCCTGACCTGACCTGCCCCTTTATTTCCCTTGGTTGATTTGGAAAAAAAAACATTGGTAGTTGTTTATGGTTTTGGATGGGGTCTCTGCAAAATTTAGTGTGCATTTGATGGAAACAGATAGCAACCGTCCTAATCTTATGCAATTTTGGGTGCTTTGTTTGCAATGTCTATCTCCTATAGGTAAACCCTTGTGAAAAAAAAGCATGCTAGCTATCGTCCCGAAAACTAATGGAACATGTTCCACTCTTTGAATTAACGACCTCGGCCACCTCCGCTGTCACCCGCCGGCCTCCTCCGACCCCGGCTCCGACGGCACCACACAGTCTACCGCCGCCATATTCTTTTTTACGGCACCACCTCCGCTGTCACTCTTTCAATATCCCCAAAGCTTTCACTTTAACTTGGTTTGTCTGGAAACTCATTTGGAGGGGTTTAGCACCTGATTTACCTCAGCTTTTAGCAAAACCAGAAGTTTAGATTTTAGGAAAATATAAAGTGTGATTTTAGGAAAAATATAAAAGCGGTTTCATATGCTTTTGGTCTAACACAAAGTTTTTACAAATATATTCTAAGATAAAACCATATTTTAGGATAAAAAATATTTGGATATTTTTTAGAATTATCTGTATAATCTTTTTGTAAAGTCTATTTTACCCTGAACTCGAGGGTCAACCCACTGTCAAACCTAGGTAGGGGTGTGATTTGTATGGTACTAGGTAAGTGCACATGCGTTGCTACGGACATGATACATGAAGTAAAGATAAATAGACCACATGAAAAATTTAATTTTGAGGGTTGTAAGGTCGAACTGAAGTGTATAAAAGTTAATACATTTGTTTTTCGTAAGGAAAGATGGTGGGCTACAAAACCGTGGTTGATTCTGCTGCATATATTATGACTCTATAATATATATATATAGTGCCCGTTATTAATTGAACTGTAGTGGTTCTACTAAATTTTATTTTCCATAAATTCTATATAAATAGGCATGATTACAATTTCATGACACATCAACATGTACTAATAATACTATTATTGAAATTGTAAATCAGTAAAATCCTAAGGCCTATCTTGAATTTGATGGAACAGTTGGACGAAACCACATAGGTGTGCACAGAGATATATCACAAACCAAAAGTTGTACTTCAATTTGTGAATATTCTTGAATCTGTATTAGGTTGCCACTTTCATTCACCATGCTGACAATAATGCCATATTTATATGCCTCCGTATGCCATAGAATAGATAGTTTAATCCTAGGTGGACAGTTATGACCAATTTTATTAATTTCCTATCATGAGCCCCTAGTTGCAACTGGGTCGTTCGAGTCAATTACTGAAGATACTGAAGATAAGTAATTAGTGGAAAAAGTACACTACCTAATCAATATTGGAATTAAATATCACATACTAACACCAGCACCCAGAGATTATAACAAATAAGAAAACATAATTATTTAGACCATCATACAAGTGAAATTAGTTTACTCCATGCAACGCATTTTGCACAGTCAAGCACCAAGCTTGAGGAATTGGGAAAGTAAAATTATGAATGAATAATTGTGGCTGCAAAGACTGAATGGAAAAGAACAACGCTGTGCGATAGGGTACACGTGGTAAGACTATAAGAGACGGCGGCAGCAGTAGAAGAGAAAAGAGACGGCGTCTCGGAGGCTCGGCCAACGAACCAGCCATGGCATTTGTAGAGCTGAATAATCATCTGAACATATACCAAAGCATTCGTGGCATCAGCCTTCTTGTGATGCTGGAAGCCTGGCCTCTTTTCACAAGAAACATAAACAAGCCGTGGCAATTCATTTCCATCAGTGTCAAGCCCGCCACTGTGCCCCAAGAATACCTGAGATAAAAAAGAAGAGTTTAATACACAACGATAAGATCAACAACAAACTAAACCTACGACAGAATGTCCATTTTAGAAGTCATTAAAAAATATACATGGATCATTCCTGGATGATCTCTTGGGTTATTCCCAGGCCAAGGAGTGCCATCAGCCATGGTCCAGCCCTCTTCAGGTATTTTTTGTGCTTTCGCTACAAGAGCATTAATTGATCCGTACTTTGAGTTCTTCATACTCTGACAGGAAACAACTCAAGGGATCAAAATCTCCCAATGAAAGTTCTGTAGAATAAGTAATTACTGTTTGCTGCCTTATCTCACCTTCATAGACCGCCTTTCTTTCCAAAGGAAGGTTGTATCTTGTCCTTCAGGTAATCTATCTTTTAAGCAAAGTAGAACTCTGGGGCCCTGGGTTCAATGTTGTGTTTCATGCAAAAGGGAACCCATTTCCTGGCGAACTATGCAGTTTCTGATAGTGCTTCAAATGTCAACAGCTGAACCGTCATCAGAAACATAGCATGATACTTTTCAACAGGCTAATCCACAGCAAGAATGGACAGGACAGTGTTGGCAGTAATTAGAGGAGGTTCCTTAAGTGGTTCCACTGTACTGACAAAGACATCAACTGGAGCCAACTGTGATGGCTCACCCTCTCTATCATATCTACAAAGTTGAATCAGAAATCCCAGTGTGAAACATAAGCAAAGTGACGCATCACCAACATCATGAAGAAAAACATCTAGATGTGCAACTTGCCTCAGTGCAAATCTATCTAGGTAAGTTTCACGGTTAATAGGATACCACTTTGGGAACGGATCTAGAAGCTAAGATAAAGCAAACCAAACTTCACAAATAACAGATACAAGCCACAATCCAGAAGCATCCCATACCAGATGAGTTACACGATACTGGAAGAAGCAGAGGATGATTAGCCGGAGAACAATCACTATTCAGTAAAGGTTAAGCTCATAGATATAGGCACTATGCGACTTAGAGGTAGTCGTGCATCATCGGCCCTGCAGAAGAGAAATTAAAGTAACTAACTCAGCAATATTAGCTGAAAAAAGACAAATAGTAAGCAATTCCATTATTGCAACACAATAGTGGCAAGAACATCATACATTCAAGACAGCTAGATATCCAAGCTAAACAGACATTAGTGGTTATTAACACACAGTAAGCACAGATTTGCAGCATGATTCTTGCAAAAAGAATAGTGGCAAGAATATCATGACATCCAATCAGCTCTGACAGAGAAGATAAATAGGCCTAAGTAATTGTTCATACATAGAAAAGCTAAGCATGTACCAAAAGTTGCCCCCAAATTAAAATAAATGGAGGATTTATTGTGAAAAGAGCAGATTTTATGATATTATGGCCAAAAACTCCTCTGGCTTGCTATAGTCAAATGCATAACTCAAATTGTCAAAAAAAGCACAAGACCCCAGGTGCAACATGAACGCTTTCTATGCAAAAAATAACATATTAGTTTACAAAAGAAGACAGAGTAGGTGTAAGTGAAATCGTAAGGATCATACATTTGTAGATCTTCACCATCTGAGCCAGTTGCAGCATATTTATGAGTCACATGCATCATATTTTTCTCCTGTTTAACTCTCCACATCTCGACTCTTTCTTTCCGGTCAACACTAACACCATAAGAATTCAAGTCCTTTGAAGGGTCCACAATCCTCACAGGAACTGACATCATGACAACAAATGAATGCATTCTATTAAATATGCAGAGGAACTGGTTAAAGTGGTTATCAATACAACTATGCATAGCACAGCATACCTAGAATTCTTGGATCAACATATCTTGGCCTTGGGCTGCGAATAGAATGGCGATCGGGTGAAGCGTCAGGGATATCTCCAGTAATCTGGAGACAAGTGCCAAAGTTCCAGTGCAATATAAAGTAAAATCTGGAGCATCAGTGTATATTTTCTGTATTTCCGAAATGAAATGTAGGTCTCAAAAGTCAAAACTGATAGCCAGTATTTGCCCAACCTAACTATTGTTATCCAGTAACAGGTAAGGGCGACCAGTCACCAATTGCTTCTATATGGTCTCATCATGAACAGCCTAGAATGCAGTTTTTTAACACTTATGATCATCTAAAATCAGGAAGTAACCAACAACACTGGACTACCACTCGACCAGTGAGGCAGCGACCCAATTGGCTCCATTCAAGCTTCAAGCTACAAGGCTAAAGCAGAAGAACAATCTTTGATAGAAGGAATTAATTGCTAAGTTTACAGAATGAAAAGCTCTGCAAGGATCTGACTGGCATTGAACACGGGATGATAATGATGTATACCAATTGATTTTCCTTTATAAACATATGTTTGCAAGATAAAGCAACAAAAGTCACCAGCAGTTTGAACATTTGATGGTCAGCTCAATAAGTTCCATAAGGAACAGACCTTTGTGCCTCTTGTATCTAGTCTTGCACTGTGGACAACACTGATTCCCCTCCTTACGTTCGTATTCATAGCACCAGTGACAAACCGGAAAGGCACACACTCGTTGCAGGCAACAAAGAAATCGCCCGTAGCTGAGAACCCGACAGTGTCACCACAGATTTGACATATCTGTTCGTTCACATTCTTCAATTGCTTAGTTTGCACGACCTGATGTAGGTGAGATTGTGACAACAACAAACCCAATCAGAAGTATTATTACAAAAATCCCCAAACCCCCACAAGACGCTGTGAATTGCCCTGTGCATAGCCAGAAGTAGATAAAAAAAATCGCCAAATTGGAGGATCCGAATTAACCTACGAGGTTCAGATGATAAACCCCCAACAAATTGCGAGCCATAACGCGCGCTGAACCTCAAATTTCAGCACCATCTGATAGTCCATTTCAGATTCTTCAGTTTAATCCCCTCTGCATTTCTTAACAACGCCACCTCGCGCTGGTGGCGAGGCGAAGGCTACAACCAATCGACCAGCACACCGCATGAAATCCCCCATGGGAACGCGTAATAACCTAGCCATCCTAAACAACGACCGCACAGCCAGCCAATCCGACCCGAGCCGACCCAATCCCAATCCGCCCGGCGGCGCACGGCCACGCCGCATATCGACGGTCCCCCCGCACAAATCGAAATGAGACGGAACGAAGAGGGGGAAGAGAAGGCGGGCGCAGAGTAGGGAAGCGCATGGGGAGGAACCGGAACGCACCGTGCCGGATGCAGGATGGTTGAGTGGGCTACGTTGCATGGGAGGTCAGAGGGGCCGCGAACATGAGGTCGGGGACGGACGTGGACCGGCGGCGGCGGCGAGTTTTGGGCGAAGGCAGGCGAGGCGCGGGGGCAGGCGGGATTCGCGGGAGGTGGGGGAGCGCTGCGACGTCGGATGGAGTTTGTATGGAGAGGAGCCGCGGGGGCGCTGCGAGGCGTCGTGGAAGCGCGGGCCGTCGCGGAGGCGCGGGAGGGGGGCGGCGGGGGAGGCGTCGGAGGAGCGTCGGATAGATTTCTGACGGAGGGAATTGATCGCACGCGGGCGGACGGATGGCAGGCACAAGTCGCACGGTCGCCGTTCCCAGCACAGGATTATTAAGACCAGAGATTACACAATTTTGGGAGTCAATTACGTATGGACCATTAAAAAAGTTTATATTCCTCAGTTGCCATGGAAAAAGTTCTTGCTCCCTGTGAACCATTGACTCAAATTTTATTGCCACGAGTGCCACTTCCGTCTGTTTTAGATGAAACGGAGGCTAACAGAGGAGCACAATGTCCGTTTTACCCTTTATTTTCTTACTGCAATGAGGTCATGAGGTGACTTACACATGGGGCCCGACTGGCAGCCTTGTCTCTTCTTTCTTCTACCTTCCCCTCGGCCCCTATGGCCTCGAACCGGAGCTGCACGGCGGACGACTCGTCCTCGTCGTCGCCGCCGCCAGCACTGCCGAGGCGCGGGAGGTCCCGTCCGGCGCGACGCGGACGCGAGCCTTGCCGGGTCGGCCTGGAGCGACGCGAGCGCTACCAGCGCCTGGTGAAGCTGTCATGGGCGTCCGCGAGCGGAGGAAGTCGTCGTGCAGGCGCTCCGCGAGGCCGGGGTCCTGCGCCTGCGGGTGGGCTCCTGCTACTGCCCCCATCAACCTTCCGCCGGGGGTGCTCCACGCCGCCGTCGACCGCTCGGCGGCCGCCAAGCTGCTGCGGCCCAAGACGGTGGAGGCTGCGGGCTGCGCCGACGCGGCCGAGCAGGGCACCGCGCTTGCCGTCCCCGAGGAGGACCCCACAGGTGAGGAGGAGGAGCCCCGGCAGCGGCCCTTCCTGCTCTGCCTCGTCTTCTGTTGCGGCGGCGATCGAGCCGGCGGGCATGGGCAACTTCGAGGAGCCGGCGAACAGGTGCGTCCGGTCGGCGGCGGCAGGGAAGGTGGAGGCGGAGGAGGCGGCGTGACGTGGTTTCGGTTCAGCAGCTCGGCCGGGATCGGGGATTGGAATGCTCAGGCGAGGAGAAGAGTGAGAGACAGAGGAGAAGGATGACAAGTGGGTCCCATGGACAGGTTAACGGAGAGGAGGGGAAAAACGTCTTTTTGGCTCCAATTTAACTGTGGAACTCACGGCCTTGAGACGGAAATGGCATTAGGGGAAAGAAAGTTCGGCTCAGTGGTGCAGAAGGTCAAAAAAACTTTTTCGATGGCAGATACGAAACGAGAACTTTTTATAATGGTTTACTTACAAGTAATTGACTCCAATTTTGGGTAGGGTATCCCGTTTTGTGCTTTTTGTTGAGGATGAAGATAAGACAACATCAACAGTTGAGGGAGGTTAGGTGGACTTTTTCCGCAGGCGAAGGCGGCCGGATCAACACGTTATAGGCCGTCCCCACCCGGCCCAGCAAAGGTCGAAGCGCCGCCGGGCCAGTCCGTTTCTCATTCTTTACAAAACCGCCGCCGTCATCTTCGAAACTCCACCTCCCCGGAAAAAAAAAACTCCACAACCTAAAGAATCCTTCTCCTCCCTCTCTCTCGTCGGTGGCGGCGGCGGCGATCTTTGGTACGGAGCGATGGGTGGCGGGAAGAGGAAGTCGCCTGAGATTGATGGAGAAGGGACCGTGGCTTCCCCTTGCAAATCCAAGCCGTCTGAAGTATACCAGAGGCCGGAAGACCCTAATCTGATGGGGATCGTCATCGGCGATGGGGAGGCCAGCCGAGCGGATGGCGATCCGCGGATGGAAGAAGAAAGAGACCCCAGTCGGACGGCGATCACCGACGGTGATGCGGACGAGGGCCGGAATCGGTCGGTCTTCCTTGTGGCAGGCCGCTCAGACTTGTTTAGGGTTTCAAAGCCCTACGTCGTGTACAAGCTGGACGTCGCCTCCGCCGGCGCTTCCTCTCCGTCGCCGGTGATCCGCGAGCGCGGGGTGCGCCTGAAGCGAGGCACCCGCCTCAAATGCTCTGGGGGCGGTAAGACCTTTATCTCCGTGCGGTCAACGCACCGCGCATGGATCGTCGGCGTCGGGGGCGCAACTGGTGACACCGTCATCTTCGACACTGAGACTCGGAAGGTCATACTCGGGCCAGATCTCAAATCCCCCAAATGGTGCCCTGTGCTTACTGCTGTGGGAGACAAGGTTTATGCATTGGCGAGGTGTCCATCCTGGAAGGACAAGTCAGGGCCGGATTTCCCACCTTGGTTCGAGGTCCTTGATCTTGAAGGAGCCAAAGTCGTCACCCACGAAGGCTGCGACCGTCTGGAGGGCTGTTCATGGAAATCCCTGCTGATTCCTCCCTGCTTGCCTTGGAAGATCTCACCATTGGAGTACACCATGCTGCCGATAACAGTCGTCTGGTCCTATGTGGTGGTCAACTCCTACATTTTGGTATCGTACAATCAACCATGGGGAACATATGCATTTGACACCAACTTGGACAAGTGGCATAAGGTCGACAACGAGGAGCTGCCTTTCGTTGGCTGTGCGGACCCGCTTGGCTCCATCTTCCTTGGCTTATCTGATCAACATGGGGGGGGCATCAATGCTTACTGCATCGATGTCATAACTTCTGATGAGGACCATGCTCTTAAGTTATCCATCACTGTCCTCCAAGTAAAATATGAGGGACAAGAATTGGATGTAGAGCCCTGCTTCTCTTCCTTGGAGAATGGATGCTTCTGTTTGCCGAGTTTTTCCCTTAGGGCTTTGAAACCCTAAACAAGTCTGAGCGGCCTGCCACAAGGAAGACCGACCGATTCCGGCCCTCGTCCGCATCACCGTCGGTGATCGCCGTCCGACTGGGGTCTCTTTCTTCTTCCATCCGCGGATCGCCATCCGCTCGGCTGGCCTCCCCATCGCCGATGACGATCCCCATCAGATTAGGGTCTTCCGGCCTCTGGTATACTTCAGACGGCTTGGATTTGCAAGGGGAAGCCACGGTCCCTTCTCCATCAATCTCAGGCGACTTCCTCTTCCCGCCACCCATCGCTCCGTACCAAAGATCGCCGCCGCCGCCACCGACGAGAGAGAGGGAGGAGAAGGATTCTTTAGGTTGTGGAGTTTTTTTTTTCCGGGGAGGTGGAGTTTCGAAGATGACGGCGGCGGTTTTGTAAAGAATGAGAAACGGACTGGCCCGGCGGCGCTTCGACCTTTGCTGGGCCGGGTGGGGACGGCCTATAACGTGTTGATCCGGCCGCCTTCGCCTGCGGAAAAAGTCCACCTAACCTCCCTCAACTGTTGATGTTGTCTTATCTTCATCCTCAACAAAAAGCACAAAACGGGATACCCTACCCAAAATTGGAGTCAATTACTTGTAAGTAAACCATTATAAAAAGTTCTCGTTTCGTATCTGCCATCGAAAAAGTTTTTTTGACCTTCTGCACCACTGAGCCGAACTTTCTTTCCCCTAATGCCATTTCCGTCCCAAGGCCGTGAGTTCCACAGTTAAATTGGAGCCAAAAAGACGTTTTTCCCCTCCTCTCCGTTAACCTGTCCATGGGACCCACTTGTCATCCCTCTCCTCTCTCTCTCACTCTTCTCCTCACCTGAGCACGCTTGACAGGTTAAAGTAGATGAGGGCAAAAACATCTTTTTGGCTCCAATTTAACTGTGGAACTCACGGCCTTGAGACGGAAATGGCATTAGGGGAAAGAAAGTTCGGCTCAGTGGTGCAGAAGGTCAAAAAAACTTTTTCGATGGCAGATACG
>OAMR01000463.1:904898-940495 GCA_900205405.1 Echinochloa crus-galli | reverse complement strand
AAAAATTGAGCAGGCATGCACTGGAGTACATTACATAACATTTACATTTGCAATCAACAGGACCCTTAAGGAATTTGCTATGAAATAAAGATGTCAATGGGACTTACTTATATGGATAAAAGAGTGAAGGCTTCAGGAGAGAACCCATGGCGTACACTAGAAACAGTGAAGGCCTGCTCCCATTGGCTGGAGAATACAATAACTGGCTTCATGGTTCGCAGCGTTTCCTCTGATGCCTCCAGGAGCGAGCGGTTGTCTATTTGATAGGTTCTCAAGTTCACGCATGCCTTCCTTGGAAAAGGATCACCATGCCCGGGTTGCAAAATCATGACGCTTGTGTCACGTCGTGTACAAGCTGGACGTCGCCTCCGCCGGCGCTTCCTCTCCGTCGCCGGTGATCCGCGAGCGCGGGGTGCGCCTGAAGCGAGGCACCCGCCTCAAATGCTCTGGGGGCGGTAAGACCTTTATCTCCGTGCGGTCAACGCACCGCGCATGGATCGTCGGCGTCGGGGGCGCAACTGGTGACACCGTCATCTTCGACACTGAGACTCGGAAGGTCATACTCGGGCCAGATCTCAAATCCCCCAAATGGTGCCCTGTGCTTACTGCTGTGGGAGACAAGGTTTATGCATTGGCGAGGTGTCCATCCTGGAAGGACAAGTCAGGGCCGGATTTCCCACCTTGGTTCGAGGTCCTTGATCTTGAAGGAGCCAAAGTCGTCACCCACGAAGGCTGCGACCGTCTGGAGGGCTGTTCATGGAAATCCCTGCTGATTCCTCCCTGCTTGCCTTGGAAGATCTCACCATTGGAGTACACCATGCTGCCGATAACAGTCGTCTGGTCCTATGTGGTGGTCAACTCCTACATTTTGGTATCGTACAATCAACCATGGGGAACATATGCATTTGACACCAACTTGGACAAGTGGCATAAGGTCGACAACGAGGAGCTGCCTTTCGTTGGCTGTGCGGACCCGCTTGGCTCCATCTTCCTTGGCTTATCTGATCAACATGGGGGGGGCATCAATGCTTACTGCATCGATGTCATAACTTCTGATGAGGACCATGCTCTTAAGTTATCCATCACTGTCCTCCAAGTAAAATATGAGGGACAAGAATTGGATGTAGAGCCCTGCTTCTCTTCCTTGGAGAATGGATGCTTCTGTTTGCCGAGTTTTTCCCTTGACACAAGCGTCATGATTTTGCAACCCGGGCATGGTGATCCTTTTCCAAGGAAGGCATGCGTGAACTTGAGAACCTATCAAATAGACAACCGCTCGCTCCTGGAGGCATCAGAGGAAACGCTGCGAACCATGAAGCCAGTTATTGTATTCTCCAGCCAATGGGAGCAGGCCTTCACTGTTTCTAGTGTACGCCATGGGTTCTCTCCTGAAGCCTTCACTCTTTTATCCATATAAGTAAGTCCCATTGACATCTTTATTTCATAGCAAATTCCTTAAGGGTCCTGTTGATTGCAAATGTAAATGTTATGTAATGTACTCCAGTGCATGCCTGCTCAATTTTTACAATTTGTAGAGTATGTCAGCAATAAAGTGATACAGTATGTCAGTACAATATTTTCCCAAAAAATAGTGACACCTGATATGGTGAGTATACTTGTATATAGGAAAAAAATTTGTGAAAGTGAGGTTACCGTTATGAATTTGTTTGCATTGGCTCCTCTCAATCATTAATGGTACCCCGCTACCTTCAAGCAATCAAAGGAAATTAAGTAGTCAACTGTTCTACCCTACAACATAATGAACCGGTGGCTTATTTGATAAAATGTAACATCAAATGGTTGAATCCATGCAATAAGACAATTAGTCAACTGTGCTTCCTGTTCACAATCATTTCTCACAGTTTCTACATTTCAATAGGATGTTTTCCTTTTACTGGAACATTATATGGTTGCCCTGCTTCATTTCCTACACTGGCATAGTTTATGTTTTAGCAGCCGACTTCTACCATTGGTCAGCAATACTGTTCCACCTACCCCCGTCAATACAAACAAGATGTAGTATTTATCTTTTTTATTGAATCATATTCTTTTTAGACCAAAGGTTTCCCCCGTTTTATTCCTGAGAATAAAACGATTGTTCGACATTCAGAGTTCTAGCGTATTCGAAGCGCGCCCGCTTTTGAATTATAGTATTACATTCCGACATTCATATAAGAATCATCAGACGCAAGGAGCATTTGTGGCTCTCCAAAAATTGATGAAGCGGCTGCTCCCATCACCACCGAGCTTGTTATCTCCGGCCCCCCAGCTCCCTGCATCCACCCAAGCCTTGGTAGCTCCCCTGCTTTTGCTTCCAGCTTCACGATGATCGCATCCAGCTTCGCTGCATCTTGCTCTTTGCAAAGCGGTCTCCATCTTCTGAGCATTCCAGTCACTCGCCGCAGCACCATTTCCACACCCAACCAAATTGTCCCCTGAAAACAAATAGCGTTTCTCAGTTTCCATAAGCTCCATAACACTGCAGCAATACACATATTATTCAGACAATGTTTTTCTGGCAGGTCCACCATTTGGCAGTAGATTCAAAGTCCCTGCCTACATCAATATTAAGCATCTCAGAGCAGATTTGCCAAATATTAACAGCCACACAACAGTCAAAAAAAAGATGATGGATAGATTCTTTTTCAGTACAGAATAAACAGGTTTTGTCCTCCACATGCCTCCTTTTACCTAGATTATCTCTAGTGAGCAGTTTGTTATTACTGAGCAACCATAAGAAAACTTGCACTCTAGGTGGAACGGTAAGCTTCCACACTAACGGCGTATATACTTGCTTGATCCCTCTAAAGCTAATAGTAGCATATAGGGACTGGACAGTATAGACTCCTTTGGAATCAAGCTTCCAGATCACAGCATCACAATCCTCAGTTAAATTGATGGATTCAGCTATACCCACAACCTCGAACCACAAATTCATCATTTGTGGTGACACAGACCTTCTGAAGGTAAACTTCAGGTTCTCTCCATCCCACACATCTGCCACCGTAGCACCTTTTTCATTGACTAACATGTATAGTGGCCAGTACTGGATAGCCAGACTGGACGCGCCAAACCACTGATCCTCCCAAAATCTAACTTGCTGCCCATTACCAATCTTCCACTGAAAGCCTAGCTGGGCAGCTTTGCATGCCCACATCACACCTTTCCAGAAAGGGGAAGCACCTAAATCATGACAACAGAACAGGTTGGGATCCCTTGTTCTGTACTTAAAGTCTACAATATTTTTCCAAAGGACATTCTCACTCAAGTGATATCTAGAAATCCATGAAGCCAGCAGACACATGTTCATATGTTGTAAATCAGGAATCCCTAGACCACCAAAATCTTTTTTTGAGCCACTAGCTGCCAATTAGCTAAGTGGTATTTATGCGCACCCTCATGGTTGTTCCATAAGAAATGCGCCATTTGTGAGTTAATGGCCTCAATGGCCCATTTTGGAAACTTAATTACTGAGAGAAGATAAATTGGTATACTCGCTAAGCACGATTTGAGCAAGGTCAGCCTCCCACCATAAGATAGGAGTCTCCCTCTCCACCCAGCAACTTTTTTGATAATTTTATCAACTACAGGTTGAATATCTCCCCTCAATTTGGAGTGATGCAGCGGAATCCCAAGATAAGTAAAGGGAAAGCCACCAACCTTACAGCAGAAAAGTCTAGCAAAACTATTAATTTCCTCCTCACCAAGGCCTATGCAAATCATATCACTTTTTTCATAATTTATTTTCATTCCTGATAGTTGTTCAAAACAAGTCAGGATCCACTTTCTAAAATGTACCTGCCTTTCAAGAAGGCAGTTTGGTTAGAGGCGATCAGCCTGTCGCTAATTCTGACCAGTCTATTGTTCATAGCCTTAGAAAAAATCTTGAAGCTACAATTCGATAAGCTAATAGGTCTGAACTTCCTCAAGGATTTTGCCTCTGGTTCCTTTGGAATTAGAATGATATTTGCATAATTTAGCCTGGAAATATTTAGATCTTCAGCTTCAAAGGCCCTAAACATCGCCATTAGGTCCTCCCTAATAACTTCCCAAAACTGCTGGTAAAAAATAAATGGAAGACCATCGGGTCCAGGTGCACCATCGGCATAAGAACCGAATATTGCACCCTTGATCTCTTCTTCAGAGAAGTGCGCCTCGAGGAGAGCATTCTCCTCTTCAGTCCTAAGCGTGGCTCCTGCCCAAACAAGTTCTTGTAAAAATCTACAGCAAGATTCAACATTTCCTCATTGTTAGTTATGGGACCATCCACTGGCGGAGCGTGAAGCAAAATGTAGGGGGGGCCAATTTGACAAATTTGAGCCAATGTGTAAAGAATAAGAGCAGCAGTTGTGGCACATAAATAATTTTAGTTCTGAAGTACTAATAATTAGGTCTTAATTAACAAAATACAAGTGACCGTGGCCCATTGTTCGTGGAGACCTATTATATTATATAATATATATATTTACACCAAAATACAGAGTAACCCATAGAACTAGCACTTGTTAAAAATCAACTCTTCTGTTCTTCATATCTTGGAAATCAGCAATAATATCTTCATAATTGTACTCTCCTGCAATTTCACCTTCTATGTTTACTACCAAGCTATTGGCAAGAAAATCATGTTCCATCTTGTTCCGTAACCTTGTCTTAGTGATCTTCAAGATAGAAAAGGCACGCTCGGCACTAGCTGTTGAAACTGGGAGAGTAAGAAGCAACCGAAGCAATCTATCAATCATGTTAAAAGTTGTATGACGTCCTGTGGCAACAATGCATCGGCAGATGTGTATAAGAGACAGGCCAAAAAGTATGTTGACACGAAAACGCGCCAACAAACTCGAGGTCGATCAAACGCACAGCACGGCCGTCACAACGGCCAACTCCTGACTAAAACAAAATCACAGCACTCATTCAAAGGAGTACAAGAAGGCTAATAAGCTAAACATGGCAACCGAAACAAATGTAGGACCAATTCATGGATAATCCAGTATGCCAGAGAATTGGAAACCCAAAGCAAAGCAATGTTTATCTGCATTTGACAAAAGGGCACTGATGCAGTTTCCCAAACACAAGTCTACTATCCATTAGCCATTGCAGGTTAGCTGCTCAACCATATTGCACTGTGCTCTCAAAAAAAAACATATTGCACTGTGAATTTTGAGTGCAAGTTAGCATGGACAAACCTAAATGATAGAAACAAGGTAGCTGCCATCAGGATTCAGCCTTCAAGAGAAGAATGAAATTCACATTGCCAGTCTCTGTTGGTTAGCTACTAAAATATTGGAAATGTTACATTGTCAATTTATGGTGCTATCCCAAAATAAAATTCACCGAAATCCTTAACAGTGGAAAGTACAGACGCAAGGCAGTAACTGCCTTTCAGTGAAGAGTGGATCAGAATGTCTTGACAGAGAAAACAACTCTCTTGGAATTCCATTGAAAATTTCACATCTACAGACAGTTTAACCATCATAACAAGATGCTATTTATGAACCAAAGGGTCTGGATCTGTTTGGACCTCAGATATGAAGTTACTACAAGTTTGTTATATATCAATCCCCATTTTAAGCAACCGTTCTTATATGTTTTGACACAGTAATAATACTATCAAATAGAATCAGAACCCAAAAATGAATTGCGGAGATGAGGGCTTCTAATAAGGGAAGATCAGCAGTATACACTGGGTAAAAGAAGACTGCATAGATCAATTGTTGGTGGCTTTTAAAACTCTAGCTCCAAACAACCCTGATAGAAATTTTGATTGCAAATTGAAAATAGGCCAGATTATAGGATCCAATGGTGGCTAAACAAAAGTAGGCGTGGTTTTTTATTCCAGCTGCTGTCCAATTCTCCTTTGTACCGGTAGACTCCTATTTAACTTCATGCACATGGGATTTCTTTATTCCCCGAAGCAATTTGTTGGTAATGAAGCAATTGGGCAGTAAAAGCCAGGCGTGCGTTTAACACATGGCATTCTCTGTGTGCATGCATGAGCATGGTATTAATGATGAGTAATCAAAGGAATAATTAAGGGCAGTTTAGCCAATTTTGGTAGCTCGATGATCTTTCCATCTTCGTGCCTAAAGTAAACACGCCTAAAGATGATCAGAGGGAGTACCTAAGTTCCTAAACTCCAAATTCTCTAGTCATCCTTTTCAGAGATGATTCATGCCACTAATTCTTATTCAGGCCCCGTCCCACGACCCCATCACTAGCTACGCTTATTCCATGGTATTAATTATCATCACACTGGTGTTACTAAGTGAAGCCATTTTATAAGAGCTGAGAAAGCATAGTCTCTATATGATTCGGTTGATTCAACAGATTATGACATTCTGTTACTGCATTGTTGTGTGTCGAGCAAGGATCAGATCCTATGTGAATCAAGAATGCACAATTTTTACCGTTATGAACTTTCTTGTAGTTATCAAAACCTTGTACTGTGAAGACATCAAAGCCACTTCTTTTCTTTATGTTTTTGCTGGACACAAAGCAAAGAAGGCAATATGCACGACCACTGCTCACTGAATACTCCAACCAAGATGGAAAATCACTGAACCAACTATGCTGGAAGCAGCGTACATGCCCAGATGCCCTGCTGGTCCAAAACCTTTATATTTGTTCAATTTTGGTTGCATTGGACCCAACTTCAAATATGCCCGTCGCACTTCATCTTGCTGGCTACTTGGATACTCCCAAATTTGTGGGCGTAATGCCGGATCTCGCTGTAAGAATTCAATTCCCCGAAATATAATAGGTTCACGCTCATCTGCTTCTTGTTCATCCTGCCTTTGTTCTAATCCAATTAAGTTGGGAGGAACCAATGGCTGCTCAACAACTGGTTCATCTCTTTTCCTTTTGAAAAATGAATAAATGGATTTCTCTTTACCCATTTGTACCTACAAAATTGCATACTAGTATTTAATTTTACAATCAGCAAACCATATGTACTGTACAGTTAGGGATTAGGGCAAAATTATCTATCGAAACATCTCAATCTCTTTAAGAAAAATATTAATATATATCAATTGATAACAAAGTATCACTCAATTAGAAAGTTTCTAACCTATATAGCCTACGTATCTAAAGATTTTAGAAGGGGAAAAAGAAGGAACAAAAGCAACTGTACTGTACCTGCCTGATGGGAGCCCGGTGCTGCCGTGCTGGGGAAAAAGTGAATCAACGAGTTAACCACGAAGAACGCGGAGGACTCCAGGCATCGCCGACAGTGGCTCTGGCTCCGGCTCGCCGCCTCGTGGGCTCGTGGCCTCGCCGGTCGCCGCGTCGGGCTTGCGAAGCGCCGAAGCCGCGAAGGGACGATGGCCTCGGCTTGCTCGCTCGTCTCATCTGGGTTCCACGTTTCTTTGCTTCTAGATGGCCAGATGGGCTTGCCTGTTGCCTCATGGCCTCATGGGCCGTCAGGTTTGTGGGCTGAGTTAACAACACCAGCAAATTACTGCTTCGTAGTCCTGGTCTTTAGAGTTTTTTCCATGACAAGGGGGGGCCACGGCCCTCTATGGCCCCAACAGAGCTCCGCCCTTGGGACCATCAGGACTATCAAGGCTATTAATAGCCTTCCTCCTTCTCCTCTGGTTAGCTACAGCCTGAAAATAGGCTGTATATCTATCACCCTCTTTAATATCCCTATCCCGCGATCTCTGTCTCGCCTTAATCTCCTCCATCCTCCAAATATCGTCTAGCTTTTCTAAGGTCATTTTCATTTCTAATAACTCATGATCATTTAACAAACCCTTCTCATACATCCCATCCAGCCGATCGTACTTATTCATCAAGTCCTTCTTTTCTCTTCTAATGTCAGCATTAACATTTATAGCCCATCCTTTCAATTTCTTCCATAGGATTCTGACTTTAAATTGCCAGACATCCATAGAATCATATTCTTTATGTTAGATGCTAGAAAATCTGACAGGTGCCTTTCAGAAGGCTGAAGACTTACAACAGTGAGTCTCAATTTAAACTGTGCACGAGCTGATGGTTAATGTGTTGCTGCCTCTATTTAATATTGGTACTGGTCATGTGATGGGATGAAACGGCCTGCCACGTTGATGGATAATAAATAGGGCTGTTATTTTCTTGTTCATTCTTGCTCTTAGGTATATTACATAGCAAATAATTGCCTGTTTTCAAATATGAGAGGCTTTAGACTTCATATCAAGAAATAAGAAAGTGGATCAGATCATATTGTTGCCTTCATTTAGACCTACATTGGGAAAGGTGCATAGTTTTGCTACTCAGTGATAGATTTGGTAGAGTTTAGAAGGACAAAAGATAATACGTGGAACAAAGTGCAGCTTCAATAAAAAAATCTTCTTGACTATCTTTTGTTGTTCAGTGTCCAGTTCAGTAATCGGTGACTTTTAGATGATTTTTTGTTTGACATGCATTTGCTCCTCTCACATGACATTGTATCACGGTCTATAATCTTATGATCCTTCCTGCTGGGTTTCTGAACCTTGCAACTGATGGCTCTCAAGTGGGATCGTTGAACCAGTTTGAATGTGACCATCCAAGGGGTGTGGGACCTAGAGTGATTGTGTTGGTTTTGAGAAGGAAAATCAACTGTAGTTACCAATTCAGCATGAGTAGTTGATTTTCCATACTGCTGGAAATTAGAAAGTAAGTGGCCCTTGGATATATATTAGGATTTGATGCAGTGATTTCCGCTGGATATATATTTCCCCCTTGTGTTTGTCTCACACTATTGGCTGATTATTTTCTCTTTTTTTTCAGAGATTGCACTGATGGTGGCTGAGTTCACTGGGAGAAGCGTAGCTATTTTCTTTTTAACCCTGCTTTCTGGGACAAGGACTTCTGTATCCGGATTTTAAAACAACCACTCAAGTACACTTGATCGTTTTGGTTGTACTATCAGATGTAATCGGAAGTTTAAGGATGAACTTTGTATGACATTGTATCACGCACTATTTTCTTAGTTTTGAGTATCGTAGGAGGCTTGCTGCATTGTTCGTATGAAGATTGTGAAAAGATGGCTTGTGGTGTCAAAACTGACCTGTTTGGATCAGCTAGAGATAGGTGAATGATTGAGCTGAAGTGGTCATAGCGTGGGAATGGTGTCGTTTTTCTTTTTGTGAAAGCTGACTGGTGCGGTTTGCACCTTTCGCGCCGGTAAGAGTCGATGAAAGTGATCAAACAATCCTTTTCTCTTAAATATCAATTAAGAAAGTTTCGGATTGTCTGGTATTTCACCAATTCTTAATCTTCCAGACATTTGCCTGGTACGATAAGAAGACAATGCTTCTTTTTTTCATTTTTTATCTGTAAATTTAGTTTTTAATGAATTCATTTCATTCATCAACTGTTAGCTTAACTTAATGAATTCATTTTTTGCGTAGGAAACGGGTTTGCACCCCATGCGTTGCCGATAAGCAAGTGAACAGGACCTAAAGTTGCAGTGCTCGCTATTATTTTTCACAATACTTAATTTGCGTTTGTCCTTATAATGTTGTGTTCACACCAAGCTTTGCACATATAGGCCTTGTTTTGATGTTAGAATTGAGAGGGTGAATTTGCACTTCGTAATCATTGCACCACTGTAGCATTTCGTCTGTATTTGTAAAAAATTGTCCAAAAATTGATTAATTAGGCTCAAAATATTCGCCTCGCAGAGCACAACAAAACTGTGTAATTAATTTTTGATTTCATCTATATTTAATACTCCATACATGTTATGACATTTTGATGTGATGGGAAAATCTTCTTTTTCATAGTAAATTTGGAAGTGGAATTTTGGATCTAAACAGGGCCATACTTGCCATTCCCACTGATTTGGTTGTCATATCAACGGCCACATGTTCTTTCATACACGGACAGTTGGAAAGCTACCCGTTTCCTTCATGGTGAACAATTTGGTAATAACAAAATAAACATACTGAGCAATAGTAACAGTCACAACAATTAAAGCTTACTTCAGAGATAGGTCACTCCTGCATGTAGGGCAGACAAGACTGCTCACCACAAAAGTTAAACCATCATAAGTTCTAGCACCAAACCATGAAAGAGAGGTCTGATACGATATTTATGTGCTTATGGAAATTACAGGTGCATCAAAGATAATGCTATCAGCAGTTTAACTTGCTCTAATCTTGGTTGTATTCCCCTCAAACAGCTCAATATCTTCTGTGTCCCTGGGTCATTATAAAAACAAGTCAGTCAATAGCCAGCTTGCATGCATAAATTATTGGCACTCAGATGAGCTGATAAGTGGACAAGGTGGAGCTAGCAAAAGATTGTAATTCATCCACACTGTTAATGAATTGTGGAACTAGAGCTAAAACAAATACATAGCATACAATCTCAATGCTTCTCTACATCAGGTTTCTCATTTAGAGAAAACAAAATCACAGCACTCATTCAAAGGAGTACAAGAAGGCTAATAAGCTAAACATGGCAACCGAAACAAATGTAGGACCAATTCATGGATAATCCAGTATGCCAGAGAATTGGAAACCCAAAGCAAAGCAAGGTTTATCTGCATTTGACAAAAGGGCACTGATGCAGTTTCCCAAACGCAAGTCTACTATCCATTAGCCATTGCAGGTTAGCTGCTCAACCATATTGCACTGTGCTCTCAAAAAAAAACATATTGCACTGTGAATTTTGAGTGCAAGTTAGCATGGACAAACCTAAATGATAGAAACAAGGTAGCTGCCATCAGGATTCAGCCTTCAAGAGAAGAATGAAATTCACATTGCCAGTCTCTGTTGGTTAGCTACTAAAATATTGGAAATGTTACATTGCCAATTTATGGTGCTATCCCAAAATAAAATTCACCGAAATCCTTAACAGTGGAAAGTACAGACGCAAGGCAGTAACTGCCTTTCAGTGAAGAGTGGATCAGAATGTCTTGACAGAGAAAACAACTCTCTTGGAATTCCATTGAAAATTTCACATCTACAGACAGTTTAACCATCATAACAAGATGCTATTTATGAACCAAAGGGTCTGGATCTGTTTGGAGCTCCGATATGAAGTTACTACAAGTTTGTTATATATCAATCCCCATTTCAAGCAACCGTTCTTATATGTTTTGACACAGTAATAATACTATCAAATAGAATCAGAACCCAAAAATGAATTGCGGAGATGAGGGCTCCTAATAAGGGAAGATCAGCAGTATGCACTGGGTAAAAGAAGACGACATAGATCAATCGTTGGTGGCTTTTAAAACTCTAGCTCCAAACAACCCTGATAGAAATTTTGATTGCAAATTGAAAATAGGCCAGATTATAGGATCAAATGGCGGCTAAACAAAAGTAGGCGTGGTTTTTTTATTCCGGCTGCTGTCCAGTTCTCCTTTGTACCGGTAGACTCCTGTTTAACTTCATGCACATGGGATTTCTTTATTCCCCGAAGCAATTTGTTGGTAATGAAGCAATTGGGCAGTAAAAGCCAGGCGTGCGTTTAACACATGGCATTCTCTGTGTGCATGCATGAGCATGGTATTAATGATGAGTAATCAAAGGAATAATTAAGGGCAGTTTAGCCAATTTTGGTAGCTCGATGATCTTTCCATCTTCGTGCCTAAAGTAAACACGCCTAAAGATGATCAGAGGGAGTACCTAAGTTCCTAAACTCCAAATTCTCTAGTCATCCTTTTCAGAGATGATTCATGCCACTAATTCTTATTCAGGCCCCGTCCCACGACCCCATCACTAGCTACGCTTATTCCATGGTATTAATTATCATCACACTGGTGTTACTAAGTGAAGCCATTTTATAAGAGCTGAGAAAGCATAGACTTGATATGCACCCCGTCAAATAATGTAGAATGAACAATTGATGAATTGTTCATCAGTTGTCAAAACAGTATATGCAAAATAAAGTGATTTGCTAATTGCTTCGACTCTAATCTCAAATTGACAAATTATCAATTATGGAACTTCAAAGTTTGTAACTTGTTATGCGCATAAGCTTCCAATGCAGGTTTATGCACAATACTGCCAAAACTGCCTAATTCAGTTGCCGCAATTGTGCATTATAATCCCTCCCTAATTGCCAGTGTTTTTCCAGATTGCTAGTACAAGATGCTGCATGCTAGATATTTCAATTGGTGTCAATCAAGGAACAGATTAAGTGGGGTCAATAAGCCTCAGCCTACACATAAATTGGATTTTTTTTCCCCAGCCCAAACAGAACAATAATCAGATTTTATTATCTACTAGCAGAAACAGAAATATAAATGATTGATATAGCCTAATAATAAACAATTAAAAGAGGGCAACACTCCACAATTGCTTACATTGACAGGGCAGCAACCACAGGCATATCCATCAAAGCAAATTGGCCCTTGCATTTGTATGTATGAATCTGTTCCTTCACTTGGATGTCACCCTCTGTCTGACAGGCAGTCAAGATAATCTGCACCCTCTTTGGGCTAAGTGGCCCCAACCTGATGGAACAGAAGGTGCCCTTACCGAGGGGGCAGAAGAGAGGCCGGCAGATCTTTTCCTCTGAAACTACAGCCACAAACTCTTGGATGGATAACCGTGCATTGCCCACCGGCATTTCTTCAGTAGTCAGGGACATACGGAACACCGAGGCAGCGGCAGTGAGAGGGTTGCTGGACATGGGGCAGGCAGCGAAGAGGTTGCCGCCAAGGGGCACTGCCTCGCCAGCAAAAGGCAGGTTCTCATCACAGACCTTCTCCCAAGTTTTCTCCACCACATGAAAACCATAAGTGCCCACGTTGAGTTCAGGCTGCGGGGAAATCAGGATATGTGAGCCAACGGCAGTGTAGGATGTGACTGTAATTTCAGGCGGATCGGCAAACTCGTATGGGTCCAGGGCACAAGGGAAGAAGGGTGGTGGCGTCAGATACTTCCAGGAGGCCAACGAATCGCTGTCTACGGAGGGGACACCATCGTTGAAGCTGAGAGACTGGAACCACGGCTCAAAGTCTAAATACGGCACCACCCGGGGGCGGCGTGAGATGACGTATACCTCACCGCGGTGCGAGATCAGGACGGGTTCACGCTTGGGGTACGCAATCCCCGGGCCCAGGAACGTCTCCAGGGTGCTCGGGTTGAAGATGATGCAGCGCCCGTTGTGGTGACCGCCGATGCCGACAATCCAGGAGCCGTGCTCCGAATGCGCAGCAACGAAGGACATGCCATGCTCGGTGCCGTGTAGGCCGGCAACGGTGCGGGCGCGCAGCTGCTTGTTGTCGCCGGCAATGGCAGCGGCGTCGACCTTGATGACGGAATAGGCCGACTGCTCATTCTCTTGTTCCGCCACAAGGTAAATCGGCTTGGCAAACTCGGCGGACGATCCCAGCGCGTCGCCCCTCGACCTGGCCAACTCAACTGGTGAATCCACTGCGCCCTCGCCATGCTTCCTCTTGGGCGGCATCTTCGTCTCTCTCCGCTATCGAGGAAAGGGGAAAGCTAGGGTTTGGCTCGGTTTGATTTGATACTGTAGACGGCCGTCGATGCGGAATAGGGGACGGCGGCCGCAGTTGGTGTTGGTGCGCCCATCGGTGCCCTACAGGTCTTAATTAAGGTACGGTAACACTTGAGGAGAGCCCATTTTCTATGTGCGCGCGATCTGGGCTGTTTTGCTCCCCGCCGGTGGACTATCCGGCCCACCCATCCAACCGGTCTGCCGCGGCGTGCCCACGGCCCACCACGCCGGCTATTCGGGTGTGAATCAGCCCGAGACGAGGCTCCAATCCCCAACCATCTCGTCCGTCCGAATCCCAAAGCGCACCCCAGCATCCAGAGGCCGCGCACGCAGGTCTGGTCGACTCGACCTCGCCGACGGCGGCGGGCGGCGGCGGTGGAGGCAGGATGGTGGCGGAGGGGAAGAGGTGGCGGTTCGCGATGGTGTGCTCGTCGAACATGAACCGGAGCATGGAGGCGCACTCGCAGCTGGGGCGCGCGGGGCTCGACGTCGAGTCCTACGGCACCGGCACCCACGTCAAGCTCCCCGGCCCCTCCCTCCACGAGCCCAACGTCTACGACTTCGGCACCCCCTACGGCGCCATCTACGACGACCTCCGCCGCAAGGATCCCGACCTGTCAGTACAAACGCCCACTATCATCTTCCCTCTCCTGACCTTACCTGACCTGCCCCTTTATTTCCCTTGGTTGATTTGGAAAAAAAAAACATTGGTAGTTGTTTATGGTTTTGGATGGGGTTTCTGCGAAATTTAGTGTGCATTTGATGGAAGCAAATTGCAGCCGTCCTAATCTTATGCAATTTTGGGTGCTTTGTTTGCAATGTCTATCTCCTATAGGTAAACCCTTGTGAAAAAAAAAATGTTTGCACGAGACGCGTACTTGCTGAATTGGGCCGGCAGGAATGTTTGTGTGTTACTCTTGCATTCTCGGTCACCTAGATGATAACTTGAAACTGTGCTTTTTTTTTTGTGGCGAATCCATCCAGGTACAAGAGGAACGGGCTGCTGCCTATGCTGAAGAGGAACACTTCAGTGAAGCTGGCGCCTCAGCGGTGGCAGGACAATGCTAACGATGGGGTGTTTGATATGATAATGACCTTTGAGGAGAGGGTCTTCGACTTGGTTGTTGAAGGTAGTAACTTAGTTAACCTTCCGACTGGAGCTTGATTTTGGTTTAGGGGATTCATGAAGCAGTGACATTTACTAATGGAAGCCAAATTTGTTTTCTGTGTCCAGATATGAATAACCGCGAGCCAAAGCTGATGAAGAGTGTGCCGATAATCAATATGGATGTGAAAGATAACCATGAAGAAGCTGGTGTTGGGGCAAAGCTTGCTGTAGAGTTGTGCCAGAAGGTATCAAAGTTTATCATTATGTAGTGTGTAAGCTGTTCCCATTGTTAACTTATCAGTTATAGATCTGGCTATATTGTTATTAATGATAATGATGAGTAATCAGTAACTTGTGAAACTACTAGGGCTCTAGTGCCACATAGGCTGGGGACCCATACATGCGCTTAAGTTGACCGCAAAGCGCAGAATGATAATGATGAGTAATCAGTAACTTGTGAAACTACTAGGGCTCTAGTGCCACATAGGCTAGGGACCCATACATGCGCTTAAGTTGACCGCAAAGCGCAGAATCTAAAAAGCTAAATGATAAAAACTCAAAATGTATGCTACCTGTATGAGTCAAACGCCAAACAAGAAACAAGCCATCCATCACACTCCTAATCTACTTTGAGGGTTGCAGTTGTCATTCGCCGATCTCATTGAACACTTGGTTATTGGAGGCCATTAGGCCAAGCATCAACTTGAAAGTGAAGGGACAAGGGTGTGAGAAAGGATTTTCTGTTGCTAGTGGGAGGTAAATAATGGGAGAAAGGGAATACAAAGGTAGGAGAGGCTTCCTAGAGTGTAGGGTTTAGCAATGGAATGGGGAGGCCACAGGGGGTACTCCAACTTTGCCTAGCATGGTCATATACTGCGGTAGTACTGAAAGTAACTTTGCTAACCAACTCTTGCGTTCATTTCTTACTCTTTCACTGCTATTGATATAGCAAACTGTTTTCAACTGGCAGATTCTCACATAATTCAATTATTCTGATTGGAGCATACAGTTGTCTCTCATGGCTGTTCTGTTTCTTAGTGTCTATGAGTTAATAAGCTCAGATTCGTGGCATTCCATATCACCCTATATTTTGATTTATATCTGTAAAACCTCCCCCATTATCAATGATTTGGGCACATAGTAGTGGTTCCTCATGAATTTAGATGGATGGTCAATCAAATATAAGTAGACCATATCTTGGAACCTCTTGTCCCTTGAAAAATAGTGTAGGCAAAACCATGTCAATAGACGCCTTTTTTGCAGTGAGAAATTGAGAATCGGCATATGAAATTAGCACCCTCATGGCCTCATGTCATTTACTTCCCGTCTTTTATAGCTTAATAAACTCGCAATGCAGTATTGTGATGGTGAATTTTATGAGTATATTGCCATTTTTTTTTGCCAATCTTTCTCATCAAAAGTTCTGCTTCCAAATTTCTGACCTTAGTTTGTCTAGGGTGGATACTCAGTTTTGGAAAGTTACTGCCTAGAGATTTTAATTTAACAAAGCAGCTGTGCTTATTTCTGTTGAGCAACGAGGATCTAATTTATGTATTTCTTCCCTGTGCAGCTTGAAGCAATTGATGGCGACTGGGAGGAAATTATTGATGACCTGATTAATGGATTCGAGAAACAGCACAAGCGGAGGCTTGCATACAGCATTGCATTCTACTAACCTGTATAGTTCCTGTGCTGCAGTGGATGGTCGGTAACTTGGCAAAGAAACCGGAAACCACACAGAAGTGAAGGATCAACGATGTGACAATGTTGCTCAAATTCTTCCACGCCAACGTTTGAGAATGAGATTAGACAAATTAACTGCTAGCTGTTTTTCTTTGTTTGATCAATGTTGGATGGTACAAATGGTGTTGATGTTGCATCAAAGCTATCTAAAAGCTCATGCCACATCTAGGTTGTAATGTTGTTTAGTTTTGAGTTATGAGTCTATGCGAGTGGATATCTGGGTGCTGTTTACAGTTGTTAGTTGGCAAAATTCAGAAAGCAAGACTTGCAAACTGGCAGTTTTCGCTGTTTGACTGACTAAAAAAATCACTTGTAGTGCATTCATGTATTTTTCTGGTCACAAGTTGCAGCAACTTTCTATCGAGGATATCGACACTGAAGTCGACAACTTTTCATGTCATTTTGCTTGCTGGTTTCTATCACGCCCAAACTCTTGAGCGTCATCTGCTGGTGCCAGGATCCTATTTACCTTCCAAGCTGAGTGCTGACAATCACGTGTTTTGTTGACATACCATCTTAGCTATTTGACATGTATTCGTTACCACAATTGCTTCAGATTATCTGTCCCAGTGAATTAAGAAAGCCATGGTGCATGGTCGAAGTTTCCTAAAGATTTGGGGTATCTCCATTTCAAAGGCCTTGTTTAGATGTTGAAATTGGGGGTGTGAGTTTGGAAGTATAATGTCACTTCGTAATCATTGCGTCACTGTAGCATTTCGTTTGTATGTGCGAAAAACTGTCCAAAAATTGATTAATTAGGCTCAAAATGTTCGTCTCGCAGAGTACAACAAAACTATGCAATTAGTTTTTGATTTCATCTACATTTAGTACTCCGTATATGTTATGATATTTTGATATGATGGGAGTTACTTTTTTCATCTAAACAAGGCCAAATTCTTTACTGAAAAGGCCTAAAACTTTTGTTTCGTGGCAGCAGCAGCTCTGAAGTCGAAGTTTCTACTACAGTACAGACCATAGTAACAGGAAACGGGGTCGGTGGCACGTTCCGTGACCCGGGAACGTCGTCCCAATTCGTGGGTCGGGGTCACCATGGGTCATCGTCCCAATTCTCGCTGGATCATCGTCCCCATCCCGTAGGGTCATAAACTCTGGATCAAGGTCCTAGAGGTCACCATGGAGAAGCTCCAACATGAGGCAGGCATGATGTTGCAGTATAGATGTGAAGCACATTAATTGGCAGCTCCAAGATGATGTAAAGCACAGTAATTGGCAGCCCATATAGCTCTTTTCTTTTCTCCTTTTATCCCTTTCCTTTGTTTTTCTTGACTTTTCTATACCTCGTTCTAGGGTCATCGACCCGACACTTCTCGGTTCACGTACCATATTGTGAATTTTCGTCTCAAAGAGGTATATCCTCTCCGTACCATAATTTCATAAAGTATTGACCCTCGATCCCGTTCCTCGACCCAATCGACCCGAGAACTCTGTGACTATGGTACAGACGTACAGTACGTGCTCAACGGGCCTTTTCATTTTCGTGGGAGAGCCAAGCGATTCCGTCCATCTCAGCCTCCCCAACCAATCGCAGCGTCCCTCGAGGATCGCGCGGGCTTATCCCCTCCCTAGCCCACCCCCATCTCCTATCCCCTTCCTTCCCTTCCTCCTCCCTCTTCCACCCACACCCCACAGCCTCCATGCCCCTCCTCCCACCAATGGCCTCCCCCTTCTCCCCCACCTCCGCCGCGAGGGCCCGCTTCCCGGCCTCCACCTCCCGCCCTCTCGCCCTCGCCGCCGCATCCGCCTCAGGTAACATCTCCCTCCCCTCTGTTTCCATTCCCAGCTAGCTCTGCTCACTCATGGGCGCCGAATCGAACACCCTCGGCTCCCTCTACTCTCAGGGCGCATTCCGCTGTCCAGGAAGGGCTTGGGCTTCCGCCGCGGCCGATTCACCGTCTGCAATGTCGCCGCCCCCACCGCCGCCCAGCAGGTAAACCCCCGTTCCCCACCCACTAATCCTCTTCCCCCATCCGCCGAGGCTGTTTCTCAAATGCGCGCCGCACCGCTTCTGAAAATCTCGATTCAATCGCCTTGCAGGAGGCGGCGACGGCGTCGGCCGCCAAGGAGAGCCAGCGCCCCGTGTACCCGTTCGCGGCGATCGTGGGGCAGGACGAGATGAAGCTCTGCCTGCTGCTCAACGTCATCGACCCCAAGATCGGCGGCGTCATGATCATGGGCGACAGGGGCACCGGCAAGTCCACCACCGTCCGCTCCCTCGTCGACCTCCTCCCGGACATCCGCGTCGTCGTCGGCGACCCCTTCAACTCCGACCCCGACGACCCGGAGGTCATGGGCCCCGAGGTCCGCGAGCGGGTCCTCCAGGGGGACGCCTCCCTCCCCGTCACCACCGCCAAGATCACCATGGTCGACCTGCCGCTCGGCGCCACCGAGGACCGGGTCTGCGGCACCATCGACATCGAGAAGGCGCTCACCGAGGGCGTCAAGGCGTTCGAGCCGGGCCTGCTCGCCAAGGCCAACAGGGGTATACTCTACGTCGATGAGGTTAATCTGCTGGACGACCACCTCGTCGATGTTCTGCTGGACTCTGCAGCGTCCGGGTGGAACACAGTCGAGAGGGAGGGTATCTCCATATCCCACCCTGCCCGGTTCATCCTCATCGGCTCCGGTAACCCCGAGGAAGGGGAGCTCCGGCCGCAGCTGCTGGACAGGTTTGGGATGCACGCGCAGGTTGGTACGGTCAGGGACGCTGAACTCAGGGTTAAAATTGTGGAAGAGAGGGCTCGCTTCGACAGAGACCCAAAGGCGTTCCGTGAGTCCTACCACGAGGAGCAGGACAAGCTCCAGCAGCAGATCTCCTCCGCAAGGAGTAACCTTGGTGCCGTGCAGATTGACCATGACCTCCGTGTCAAGATATCCAAGGTGTGCTCCGAGTTGAATGTTGATGGGCTCAGAGGTGACATTGTCACCAACAGGGCTGCCAAGGCGTTGGCCTCATTGAAAGGAAGGGACAAGGTCACTGTTGAGGATATCGCCACTGTAATTCCAAACTGCTTGAGGCATCGGCTCAGGAAGGATCCCCTTGAATCCATTGACTCGGGTTTGCTTGTCATTGAGAAGTTTTACGAAGTGTTTAGCTAGAATGTTCCTGAGGTAAATACTCTTAGTCACAAATTTTGGCCAGAGGCCTCCTGTTCTACTGTTAAAATATTATCTATGTCAGTTTTGTACTTCTAGCATCATAATGTAGAATCCATTCCTATCCATATGGAACATGTTTTATGAGCTGAGGATGCTCTTTGCATTTCCAGTCTTCCTTGTAACTCAACTGTTGCAGCAATTGGACTGCACTAGAGCATAATTTCCTCAACGTACGTTGCATTTCTATTCTGTTGTTTTTAATGTTATCTGGGTATCAATTTTGTGCTTCTAACATCATAATGTATAATCTGTTCCTTTCCATTTGGAATGCATATTATGAGCTGAGGATGCTCTTTTCACTTCAGCCAATCAGCCTTCCTTGTAACTCAACTGATGAAGCAATTGGACTGCACTAACTTCTGCATTATGTGCTAATGTGCTATCTTGTAAACCTGTGTCGGTCTCTGGGCATATGTTTCAGACTTCGTGCAAAGAGTAGGACCAATATGTGGGTGCTGGAGACATCTGGGAATGCTGTGTCAAACAGAGGATATTGAGTAGGAGTTGGAAGTACTTTAGTTACCTCTCGAATATTGCTCTCAGTTTTAGAATTATGATCTGACATATTAATAACGTTTTGCCTTTCCAAATTAGTTATGTGTTTTATCATGCTCAACTGCAATGATTTTGTCAATTGAGAATAACTTGCTTGTCAGCCCTAGTATCTCCTATTTTTTTTTTCAAGGTAGTTTTTTTATCATGCACATTTCTTTTAATAACTCATTCATTCTGAAGGTTTTGTGCGCTTGCATTAAAGTTTTGTTTGCGCCCGTATCTCTATACTTTTTTTCGAAATAGATTTCTCTGGCAGCCATTTATTTGCTACTTACTCATTCAAATGTTTTTGTGCATATTGCATAGCTTAAAGTTGTCATGCTCATTTATTCATTGTTTTGGCTATGGAGAATGTAGGCTTATTGGCCTCAATATCTCTACCTAGTTTTAGCCAGTCGTCTTACAACTTTTTTCTAATGGTACCGATAAGGTTCTGTGCACTTAAAATTTTGGTTTGTAAATGGAGAATGGTAGGTTTGTCAGCCTTGATATCATTTTCTTTCTCAAACATGCAAGAGAGCCGCTGTCGGCCTCGATATCTCAACACTTTTTCTAATTAGTTTTATCATCTCAGTTATATGACTAATATGTTTCCTACAATATCTCAATTTCAAATAAGATTATGATTGGTTTTGTCTTGTTACCTTCTGAACCTTGTTTTGTTTGCTGAGTCAATTAATGCGGACTGTCTTGAAGTTTTTGTGTTGCTAGATTGAAGTTTGTCATGCTTATTTAGCTTGGGTTTCTCTATTAAGAAATCTTCGGCCTTGATATCTGTAGCCTTTTTCTTAAATTGTTTGGTTCGTACTTGTTTCCTGCGATATCCTAATGCAATTTGCTTCACCTCGTGGGCTTTTGAAACTTCTTTTCTGCACTCAACTAATGCTCACTGGTCGGATTGAAGGTTTTGTAGGCTCAGGTTAAAGTATTTCTTTCACATTTGTCATGTTTTTGTCAATTGAAAATGGTAGGCTTGCCGGTAACCCAATTTGTTCGTACAACATGATATTTCCTCCTATATGATAGAGAAAAAAGCTTACTCATCCTGATTTGTTTTTGTGAATTTGGTGGCTTTGAGTTGAATTCTCTTAACTCTCTAAGGCCCCGTTTGGATGTATCAACTGGGACAGTAATCCTAGAATGGGAAACCAATTCCACATATGCGTTTGGCAACAGGCTGCATATATAATTGAATCCAGAGGTTCCATATCTTCAATTTCTGTCAAGCTGACGCAAATTCCTCCTCACACCCTGTCAACCCCCGAAGAGCTGCTTTGGGTTTCATGTTTTCATCTTTCCTGGGCGTTACGTGTATCATTGCAAAATGACATTTCCAACATTCATCGGTGTTAATGGGACACATCCGGCGAATCCCTACAACCTCTTATCCGACCCCGACAGAGAACGCGAATTACGTGAAGATGAATAAAAAAAATGTGCACACACCTTTTCCCAGTGAGAAACCCTCAACTAAATCAAGTTTTGCCTTCGCAAGCAAAAAAACCAGAGAGATCAGGTTCTGTAATAGTTTGATGGTGAAGTTACTGTAGACTGGGCCAATAGACGCTTGTGGGCCCGAAATCTGTTCAAATTACTGACCCACCTACACATTTATTTATGAGTAAAATGCACCAGGGGCCCATCAACTTATAAGGAGGTATCACTTAGGTTCATCAACTCTGAAAGTGCATTTTTGGGTCCATAAACTTTTTAAGTGATTCACCATAGGTCCATACCCCTTCGTTTATATTTGCATTTTACAAAAACCTCCCTCTATTTCTTTTTCTTTCACATGGACAGCCTTGCGCCGCCGCTCAAGCAGACCAAGCTCGCCGTCCCCGGACACCAGCCGCCGCCCTCATGGCCCTCCCCTTCGTCTTGCCGCTAGCCCAACAGCTTCACCTCGTGCTAGAACGCACGGGCGGCTACCCCTTCTCGTCTATCTCCACCCCTCCCGATCTTCCCCTTGGCAATGGCGTCTCGGCCGACGGCAACGCACGGTGGCGAGGCGGCGACGGCAAACCGGCCTTCCCCACCAGCTTGGCTCTACCTCAGCACCTTCCCCTCGCTCTAGAACACGCGCTCGGCTATCTTTTCCCTTCTTCTCCTTCTCTTCCCCCACTCCGACACGACGGTAGTTCGGCCAACGGCGAGACACGACGGCAGCGCGCATTCTCCGCGGCTTTGGCTCGGATGGTGTGCTCTCGAGCTTCACTGCTGCCTGGTGAAGCACGCTGCGTGGTTGGATTGGGTGGAGAGGCCGTGGTTGGGTGAAGCGGCTTGGAAGCTCCGGCCATGGCGGCCCGGCGGAGCGGTGGCTGGCGGCGATTTCGACGCTGTGTGGAGGCGTGGATAGGTGGAGTGCGTAGCGGCGACGGCGCTGAGGTGGTTGGTAGGGTGGCAAGGCGGACGGTGGGGTGACGGCAGCGACTCGGCTCATCAAGCTGCACGTGCTGGTGGTGCAGTTGGGGCGACGGGATGCCTGATCGCGGCGCGCGGCAGCGACGGCGGCTGAGCAGGTGACGCTAGGGTTAGCGGCGGCGGACGGCTCAACGGCGGCGATACCTCGGCGGAGAAGATCCCCACTAGGTCCGCTCCGGCCTGTGAGCGGCGGCGCAAGGCTGTCCATGTGAAAGAAAAAGAAATAGAGGGAGGTTTTTGTAAAATACAAACATAAACGAAGGGGTATGGACCTATGGTGAATCATTTAAAAAGTTTATGGACCCAAAAATGCAGTTTCTGAGTTCATGGACCTATTTGACACTTCGCTACAAGTTAATGGACTAACGGTGTATTTTACTCTTTATTTATGGTAGGCGGCAATTGGGCTGTTACAAACACACGGAATCGTGTAAAAAAAAAGAAGAAGCCCGGACGTGGGGACTTTCCAGCCCAAAATACCCGGGGCTGGGCCGGGAATTCTCTTCGCATCTACGCCGTTCATCACCTCGTCTTCTTGTTTCCTCTCAAAAAAAAAACTCGTCTTCTTGTTCCTCTGCCCGCTCTGTTCTCCGCTCCTTCCCCCGTCGTGATTTCGCCGCCGGGAGAGATGGGGTTCGTCGGCGACACGGTGGAATCGATCCGCTCGATGCAGGTCCGCCAAGTGCTCTCCCAGATCATCAGCCTAGGTCAGTGGCGGCTTCTGCTACAATCTCTTCGTCTTCTTCGTCTCTCCTGATTCTGTTATCCTGATCGGGGATGGGGTTTCTTATCTGCTGCCGCCGTCTTCGATGCGTCGAGACTTGGGACCCGTGTACTTCTCGGGTTGTGGTTAGGTCGATTCCACTAGGATTTTGGTGGATGATCCCATTCTATTCAGATATTGGGAGGGTTTTGGATCTGTAAGATAGGGGGTGGGGGTTCTTGATCTGCTGCCGCCGTCTTCGTCCCCCACCCCTTTTTAACGTTTGTTTTTGGCTAAAGAATCTACGGTGACGGGAGTGAGCAATAGGAGAGATTGCATTGGATGACAATCCAGAGAGCTGAAATGGGATTTTCCCTCCTCTCCTCTCTCTCGTTTAATGTGTACTGTGAATTATGGATGCTCTCCTGTGGGATGTCTGTACCTCACCCTATTATTTTACTTTTGTATGGGAAATTTGTGATATTTTGGGGGTGGGGGAGGGATGGATAGCAGTTAGCACGTTATCTGTATATGTTAGCTACTGGTTGGTGTATAGCTCGCTGCAATTCAACTCCTAAATGTTACTCTTGGCAGGCATGATTGTTACCTCGGCACTGATCATATGGAAGGGGTTGATAGTTGTGACCGGGAGCGAGTCCCCAGTAGTGGTGGTTCTTTCTGGTAGCATGGAGCCTGGATTTAAGAGGGTGAGTTATCTCCTTACACACATGAGCCATGAACTTACATGTCGTATGTTGCATGATATTTGTGCATTGGATGGGTTTTCCCTGCACACAGTGATGCCGGTTGTTACTGTTTTAGTTGGTTGTGTGGGCTTAGGCTTTAGTTGGAGGACTCATATATATTTTTTCTCCTTCCCATGATAAAATGCCTTCTACTTATGACTCATCTACCATCATAATCTAGTACTAGTCTAAATTCCAGAAACTAGTGCAGAAATAGGAGAATTTCCATTCCTTTACGAATGTATTTGGTCCCTTAGAAGTTCTGGTAGTTCATGGCTGCATGATTTACTTTCAGCTTTAAAATTTGCCTAAACTATTTCCTAGATTTTCCCTTCTAAGATGTTTGCCGCTCTAGCTGCTGATCTGTTATGGTAAATATTATCTACTGCTTAGATTTGACTTCAAGGTTCAGTATCTGTATCTTTAGCATCTTGCACACCAGTATGCCTGAATGTCCAGTTATCTACTTTTCAGGGTGATATCTTGTTTTTGCACATGAGCAAAGACCCTATCCGCACAGGAGAAATAGTTGTTTTTAACATCGATGTAAGTCTACTGCTTAGCTGTATATAACTGAATAAACAGCTGAATCACAAATTTATCAGTTTTTCTGTATACCTCATTGTAATGTCTGATGTGTCCCTATACAATTTTCGGGAAACACTAACACATCATTTGACTGTTATCTATGTAGGGCCGTGAAATTCCAATTGTTCACCGTGTGATTAAGGTAATACACATTGAAGTCTTCACAGTTCACTACAGTTCACATCAATCAATGATATTTTCTTTGGATTTTCATGTCTGTTCTTTTTGCTGGCTCATTTTGTTTACTCTTCTCTCTCTATAGGTCCATGAACGTCAGGACACTGCAGAAGTTGACATCCTCACAAAAGGTATCATTTCTTTTTCAACTAAAATGTTTTTTATCGAACTACTGTCTGCTACTATGTCATGGAGAAAATGATAACCAACAACTGCTTGAAAATGATTTACTGTACATGTCTCTGCAACGCATTCTTTATTGATAAACTGCCTTTCAGGTGACAATAATTTTGGGGACGACCGACTTTTATATGCACACGGTCAGCTTTGGCTCCAGCAACATCACATCATGGGACGTGCTGTAGGGTGAGAATCCAGCATTGACTTGTTGTGACACCTGGTTGAAAAATGATATTTGACTTTATCTTTTATACTGTTATTAGCTTTCTTCCATATGTCGGCTGGGTTACAATTATCATGACTGAGAAGCCAATTATTAAGGTACGCTCATACGAACTGTCTCATGCCTAACTGAGAACATTTTTTGCTATTTATTGATAGAACACCTCACTCATTCTCCTTATCAGTATCGATTAGGCAAATAGATGGGTTATTTATTTTTCTTGGTAGTTATCATATATAGTATATGGCTGCTTAGATATTTTGTCTCTTGCTGCAGTACCTGCTGATGGGTGCACTGGGCTTGCTGGTCATAACATCGAAGGATTAAAGACGTCTACCTTGTCATATAACTTATGGTGCAAACAGTAACCGTATGATGTTAAGGAGAGCCATTCTGTTCCACCATGTATCAAAGGAAAAAAAAATCTTTCATATATTTTGAGCATGCCACTAATCTAGTAGTCAGTTCATGAGCTGAATATTTTGATACTTCTAGTTCATGAGTTGAATCCTTCTTGCATTTGATAATTTTTACTTCTCTTTTCTTGGAAAAGAAAAATCTTGGTATGCCATCGAACGGCAGTTTATTGCTGATAATACTACTTGAATTTGATGCTCTGAATACCAAGCTAAATTTAGGTTCTAAGAATATAAATAAAATGGGAGAAAACTGGTATGTTTGAGGGCCTGTGTAAACAACGCTTTCAACAAATAAGCATAAAATTGAGAACGTTGACATGGCTTGCAAATGGTATACATATGAGGAGTATACAATCTTACCTTGACATTAGCATAGACTGGAAATAACCTAGCCAGCTGACATAGAATTACACATTGTCATAGGGGTTGCATTGGCAGGTACATTGCGGTTGACTCGGGAGCTTCCAGACTGAAGCCTAAATTGCAATTTGTGATCTAAAACGCAGATACAGATTAACAGGTGGATGCATCACAATCAGAAGGTGAAGGTGATCCAATTTCTGCTGGACAAATTGACCCAACCTGTGCGCCATCTCAGCACTCAGGTGGTTTGTCCGGTCTTAACTTTTCTAACCTTAAACACGTGATTCTCTGCCATTGGTAGCAGACTGACCCAACCCTGATTTTGAGGTGATCCATTAAAATTGTCAGCATGCTTTCTGATGCGTTTCTAGAATTGTCAGAATTGCTTGCGTTTTAAATGTGTCAGCTGTCATTCTGGAGGAAACTTTCTGAGATTTTGAAATGATGACGTCGACAGGTTTCGATGTCATCTGTACAGGATCATATTGTTGCTTTGATAAACTGCCTTTCAGGTGACAATAATTTTGGGGACGACCGACTTTTATATGCACACGGTCAGCTTTGGCTCCAGCAACATCACATCATGGGACGTGCTGTAGGGTGAGAATCCAGCATTGACTTGTTGTGACACCTGGTTGAAAAAATATTTGACTTTATCTTTTATACTGTTATTAGCTTTCTTCCGTATGTTGGCTGGGTTACAATTATCATGACTGAGAAGCCAATTATTAAGGTACGCTCATACGAACTGTCTCATGCCTAACTGAGAAATTTTTTTGCTATTTGTTGATAGAACACCTCACTCATTCTCCTTATTAGTATCGATTAGGCAAATAGATGGGTTATTTATTTTTCTTGGTAGTTATCATATATAGTATATGGTGCTTAGATATTTTGTCTCTTGCTGCAGTACCTGCTGATGGGTGCACTGGGCTTGCTGGTCATAACATCGAAGGATTAAAGACGTCTACCTTGTCATATAACTTATGGTGCAACAGTAACTTATGATGTTAAGGGAGCCATTCTGTTCCACCATGTATCAAAGGGAAAAAATCTTTCATATATTTTGAGCATGCCACTAATCTAGTAGTCAAGTCATGAGCTGAATATTTTGATACTTCTAATTCATGAGTTGAATCCTTCTTGCATTTGGTATGCCATCGAACGGCAGGCTATTGCTGATAATACTACTTGAATTTGAATACTTTGAATACCAAGCTAAATTTAGGTTCTAAGAATATAAATAAAATGGGAGAAAATTGGTAAACAATGCTTTCAACAAATAAGCATAAAAATGAGAACGTTAACATGGCTTGCAAATGGTAGACATATGAGGAGTATACATTAGCATAGACTGGAAATAACCTAGCCAGCTGACATAGAATTACACATTGTCATAGGGGTTGCATTGGCAGGTACGTTGTGGTTGACTTGGGAGCTTCTAGACTGAAGCCTAAATTGCAAATTGTGATCTAAAACGCAGATACAGATTAACAGGTGGATGCATCACAATCAGAAGGTGAAGGTGATCCAATTTCTGCTGGACAAATTGACCCAACCTGTGCGCCATCTCAGCACTCAGGTGGTTTGTCCGGTCTTAACTTTTCCAACCTTGAAACAAGTGGAATTCTCTCCATTGGTAGCAGACTGATCCAACCCTGATTTTGAGGTGATCCATTAAAATTGTCAGCATGCTTTCTGATGCGTTTCTAGAATTGTCAGAATTGCTTGCGTTTTAAATGTGTCAGCTGTCATTCTGGAGGAAACTTTCTGAGATTTTGAAATGATGACGTCGACAGGTTTCGATGTCATCTGCTTCACTCAATCTGACCGGTCAAGAGTGTCACTTGCAAGGCTCTTTATCATCTGCCGACTGCCGGTGCCAGAATCCTGCGTGATGTTGAGATCCGTTTTGGAGTTCTGACTGGCGGTTTGGTTCCAAACTGTTCTGCAGGTTTTGTTTTCGTTTCATCCCATCGTTTATGGTTGTCACGGCTGGGGCGGCACTTGGGTCGCCGTTCTGACGTACTTTTGCAGTACCAGGGTTTACTAGGCCTGCCGTCCTGCATCGTGTTTGGTCTCTGGTGATGGTGACAGTCTTTCTGGAGCCGGGGCTGATCTTTGTGGGTTTGATAGAGCTTTGACCTCCTTAATTTCCCATGGAACATTTATTGTCAAAAGTGGTTCGGTTGTTGCCAAAATGGTTTGGATTGATTGCTGCATTTGTCTTCTAAGCTGAAGTCAAGTCCTCTGAAAGGAGGATGCAGCGTTGGATAAATAGGACCGCAGACGCATATATAATTATTGGGACAATTGCATAGTAATTGCAATAACCCTTTTTACCTCTAAATGCTGTCTTTTATTTCAAACTTTGCCTAATTTCCCAGGTTTTGACCAGATCAACACACTTTTGCAAAACTACTTGATGGCAAAATGTCACAGAACTATGCAACTGGTATTGACTTGGTCAAAGAAAGGGTGATTGTGCAAAATTGGAAGAAAAATTTGCGGTGAAAAAAAAGTGTGTGGTAGATGTTCGGTTGGAGATCAAGGTTGGTGTGGGATTGCAAAGGGACCACAGTTTTTTTTTTTGTTGTTGATAGAGAGATTTCGCGAGTGTGAACTATAAATCAAGTTCATTTTATTGATATCCTCTGATTTTTCTATGAAATTTTTTTAAAAAGTTTCACATTTTCTTCTACAGTGTTACTGGCTTAACCAATTGTTCGAAAAAAAAGAACTGGCTTAACCAGCCGGAAACCTAAACGGGCGTATAGTTCATACATATCTCGTTCAAATTGCAGTGGCAAAGGCTGCAAACCTACAACTGCCCTAGAGCATGACATGTCCAACACAACATCAACACTTGTACACATCTTCTTTAATCTTCTCCTAGAAAGGACAAACAGGTGAGAGAGAGGATCGTTGGTTTCGCACGCATTAGTTTAATGAGCCACACTAATCTTGTCAAACATGTATTTGACCGGATTCAGTGCAGACGCACATTCAAAATGTATCCTTGCTATACCTAGAATGTGCTGAAACGAGAAATAAAGGGCCTGGGCAGATCAATATATCCAAAACAGAGTCGTCTTTGCTAAGTGTATTCAAATTCTACGTCTTAAGAAAAGCATAGGAACCTTGAAATCCATTGTTAGCTTCAAAAGTACTCCCTCCGTCCCGCAATAACAGGCCATTTAGCATTTAAATTTTATCCCACAAAGAATGTCCATTTAGCTTTTAGAGATGCACACATTAATACAAAAGTGCATAGAGAAACGTAAAAGTGCATAGAGAAACACATAGAGCCAATCAAATAGCTAGTTAACACTACTTTTGTAACTCCAATGAGGAGTAACATGGTCATTTGTCATGACTACCAATTTGTCTGATATTTTCTAAAACGGCATGTTATTGTGGGACGGAGGGAGTATAAATAAACAAATAAAAGAGAAATCATTCCCGCGTATTGTTCTCTTCATGTCGGCAATATACACTTTATCACAATCAATCCATATTCTATGGTGGGTTGTTTGCCTCAGTTGAGACATTTTGCGTTCCTGCTAAATATTTTACAATATTTTATCACCTAGATTGATCCGACAAAGATTGATATTTTAAGTATTTTTTAAAGGAAACGCGCAATACTTGTCTCAAACTTGGCCACTTTGTTCTGTTTATTAAATAGCCAACACAGAAGCATGATATAAACGGAACTCTAATTCTAAATCCGTGCCTCCCGCCGCACAACGTATATGCAAATCCAAGTGTCCTTGCAATTCCACACGTGCACAACAACTGAGTTTGCTGGGATCGATGCTAGCCGACATGAGAGGAATTCGTACAATAATAATAAATGGAGTGCTCGCTCCGTCTTGCGACACGTGTGGTTGGTTAGACTGAGCAGACATGGAGGCCAGTGTGCGACACCTTTCGACGAAAAAGCGTGACACGTGCAGGCTGCGTCGTGTATGACGTGACGCTTTCCCGATGGTTCCAATGGCCTGGCCTGGCGACACGTTGCCCATTAGGAAGGTGGTCTAGGTTAAATAAAAGGCATTAGGATTCAGGACTTCAGGATTACGTAACCTTTTTGCTAATTATTAGGTGTGTTTTGACCTTTTAATTAAGGGTAGAGATGGATAATTTCCACGGAGGTTTCGTACAGCACAGATGTTTCTTTTTAGGAATTATAGGGGATTTCAAATTTAAGCTTTTCTTTCTTGCGAAGATCAAGTCCAAGTTGTTATCAAATTTAAACTGACAAAACACTATCGTGTAAGACCAGTATGGTACTAGTAAATTCACACCTAAATATATAGTGGAAGAAGCCATGTTTATTTAACTTCGCTTTTTTACTTTCTGTACTCATATAAAATCCCATACAAAATGGGCATGTGAAGTGTGTGTAGATCACCTAACCCTATACAAACCCTATAGGAAAATACAGCTAACGTGGCACTTGTGTCATGGATGTTCATTTTGAGGGACCACCTGATAGACTGACCGAAAGAATCAGGTCTCGTGTATTTAGACATATTTAAGTTGAATTATTAAACATAGTTAAGTTGAATTCGATTAGGTCGAGTAAAGAAAAGTTACAGCCCTGTGTCCAATATATGAACAGTAATTTTCCGAGAAGTTGGGAGAATCGAATGTTGGAACTTGGAACACGAGGGTTGACACCCACTGTGAAAAGGTATCATTTCCTAATACGCCCGTTAAGACACGTGTCTCACGACCTGAAGAGCTGCCCGATTCAGTTTCCGTAGTGTGTCCCGAATAAATCACTGTGTGGACTACTAGCAGCCACACTTTCTCTCAAACTTTAACGTTACTAGTTACTACTAAATATTGACGTTAATAGTGTTTCTCCTTGACATTTGAGGATACAAACTTTGTAAATTTTGACCGACGATGGTAAATATATGTACGTTTAGTGTATACAGGTTGTAAGCATATATTTGTGTTTTACATATTCTTTTAGCATCGAATTGGCCTTTTAGCAACCAATAACATATTATATGAACATTAGCGGTCAATGTGTTCTTTTGAAGACTTTTCCAAATAATAATACAGTTAAATAAGTGAAGGACCATTAGAAATATCATGTTTTACTATATATAGATCATAAAAGAAATTAGAAGTTATTATAACATAGTATCCGAAGACCTAGTTGCAAACATATTTTATTCATGATATTGTAACAGTATGTAATACTGACGTATCATATCATGTTTCATTCGGGTAGTAGAAATATAGCGTTTTATTACAGATCATAAAAGAAATTATAGGACTTTAAAAACCGTATGTATCTGAAGATCTCGATGCAAACATATTTTACTGGAGCTAGCACCTGCTCGATTTGATTAACACACAATTACTCGTCGACATCATTTTTAAATTGCGGACTGAAGGCTACGCAAGTGGAGTAAATATCCATTAGAACCACATAGCTAAAACATATGGAGTAATAAAAGTTACAAAGTCCCACATCTAAAGTTGTGAGTTCTGTAAAAATAGTGTTCATTCAGTCAATAGAACGTTTTGGATTATTAAGGTATATATAGTTTTTGTAATACACTAGATATACGCTATGTCTAGAAGCAAAAACGATGTATAACGTGGTATGTACGGAGTAGTATCGATCACGATATAGAAATATTATGATATTGTGACAATATTGCATCTTATCACGTTTTAGTTCGATTAATACTGTTGTCTGCTTTTTTAGTATTATTAGTATCATGTTTTACAAGAGATGACAAAATAAATTATTTCTGAAGTCATTGAAATTAAATGTTTGTTTAGACCGGAGCTAGCTAGTAAGGATGAGCTGTTAGAAAAAGGCAAAACAAGTTTAAAGCAAGGACTCAGAAGAAGTTGTGAAACTTAGTCTTTCTAACTTTTTTTAGTCTTTTATCCTTTTCTCTTGTCTTTCTTTCCTCGATTTTGAGGTATTGAGTCTAAGAACTCTGGTAACTTTTGGCCGTATATATCCACGTGTGGATGTAGAGGCCGGATTATTTCTAATATCTAAAAAAAGTACTTTTAGCTCGACATCATTCTGAAATTATGGACAGAAACTTACCCAAGTAAATATCTGTTCATATATATCACGGACACGTAATGCAGACAGGTAGCAGAATGCCAGATAAGTTAATCGCATAGCACGAATTGAGTCCATAGTCAAAACGGATATGAAAACCTAACCTGATCCGGTGAGAGCCAATCATCGTGCAGGTTCCTGCATTTTCTTTTGTTGGAAAGAGAAAAGAAGATTGAATTCTGTTTGCTTGGTACTTCCTTTTGAAAATGCTAGTTTCAGTAATGTTTACAGTAAAACATTGCAGTAAGTACTTCTCCCATGACTCGTCTGTTCGATATTTTATTTTATTTTACCACAAGCCGAAATTAAAAATTGCAGACGTCTGTAGAAAAAAGGGCTGTGTAGGGGGAAAAAAGTGAAGGAAAGGCACAAGTAGGAAGGGATTTTGAAAACGCGTACTCCTATTGCTTAACTTGGAGGAAACTAGGTGTGCATGCATTGAATGAATGAATGACGAATGAACATGGATCTGAGTACACGCGTGGTTGAAAAATTTTGCAGTTAATTAGTGCACACCGAACTGCATTATTGACTAGTCATGCCATTGTTGTACCGATAGATTCCTGCGAACAACCACTTCAGGATGTGTTACACTCTATACGTTCTACAGTACTAATAGTTATGTATAGGGAAGTACGTATTTATCTGCCGACGTATTTATGAATCCAAATCATCGTTCACTTTCTCACCGTTGGTTTAAATCCAATCATCCAGATTCACACCGTCTCCGTGCTAGAAAAGTGGGTAAAAATGAAAATAAAAAATAAATACATGCAATTTTATGAAACGTTTAATTTTGTCCATCCAGAACACTGTTTTTTTAACTTTGTCCTAAATCAAATATAATCTTAATTTTTGGTCGCGGATTTATTAATTACAGAGTATGCCCACAGGTCCTTTAATCTTCCCTTTCTCCCTAAGCTAAACCTTTTGATATGCATGCCGTTCACATGGATCACATATTCACATCCGGCAAGCCTATATAAATGGACTCATGTTCCTCACCAAGGACCCGGAACCATCTGTCATCTGTGATAAAAAAAAAGGCCGCGCCTGCCACGTAGCAAGGGCGGCGCGCGCGTTCCTGTGTGTACGCTGGATAGATAGTTCATGTGCTACGCCGCGGTGGCGGACCCGGGGCAGCAGCACGGCCGGCAGCCTCTCGCCGGCGACGCCGGCGGCGGCGGCGGAGGAGGGGATCGCCAGCAGCATCTGACTCTGCCGCTGGAGGCCGCGATGACGGAAACCGCCACGGCGTCGTCGTCTCCGGCGCTGTCGCGGAGCAGGGAGGCGCGGGAGATGTCGGCCATGGTGGCGGCGCTGGCGCGGGTGGTCGCCGGCTCGGCGCCGCCGCCGGAAAAGAGGCCTCTGCTGGCCGCGGCCGCGCCGGAGGCCTCCGCGGCGGAGGCGTGGTGGCCGTACGATGAGCTGGTTGCGGAGCCGTCCCCTGCCTTCGTGCTCGACGGTAAGAAGAACTAAGAACTAGTGCAGCCTCTGCATGGCATTTGTTAATCCTAATCTTAGCATATCAACACGCATGCATGGAAATTATTTTGTTCTCCTTTTTTTAATGATTGATCCTGCATGGGGTAAGGAAGGGTGACGACACACTGAATATAATTAGGGCACGTACAACGAGCCGTGACCCGTCGACATGCAGTAGATTTTTGCGTTTAGCCCCCCGCGACCCGCAGTAACCCCCGAGCCGTCGCTTGGTTCGTCTACGAGCAACGGCCCGTGCTCCGAGGCACGGCGACGGGGAAGGCGACCGCTGTACGGCGCGCTGCGAGGAGAAGACGAGGGCATGGATCCGCTGTGCACGAAGGAGTTTTCGGTACGCCAAAGGTTCGCGCTGTCCGCAGCTTTCTCCTTCGCCTCCGGCCTCCCCCTTCTCTAGCACGGTAATTGTCAGTGATGGCTGCAAGATCTGAAATTCCCATCACAGTGAGGCTCGGATGGGCCAACAGATAGACCATGGAGGTAGCTGCGGAGGTTGCGGTGCCGGGGGCGCGAGGAATCGGCCAGAGATGAGCTGTGGGCATGGAACTTTGGCTGGCTGCAGGGAGCTCCGTGGCTTCAAGTTTTCAACCGTGATGAGAAACGACGGGAGATGGAGATGTACGGGGAAGATGAACAGTACAAGCTAGCAAGCAAGAGACGTTAGTAGTACTTGTCTGTTCATAATTTGGTGAAATTCATAGTAAAATAAATACATGTCCAAATAATCTCAAATTTGTTTTTTTAATTTTATTTGCCTCTTATGATTTAATTTATATGTATCTTAAAATTTAATATGTTATATATATAAAATTTATGTGAATTATTTGAATGTATTGTGCATTCTGTCATCTATGCAACAAAAAGACTACAAAGATCAATGATGCACTACATCATCATAATTTGTGTGTCAAAAGATGAATTAAATACCCTGCAGACAGGCAAACAGACAACTCATTATATAAGCTGTCTGTTTAAACTGTCTGTTAGTGTAAAAAGACAGCAAGCTGTCTACACGGTTCTGCTTTGCCCTTAGCACGCTGATTAGTTCTGCATCGACTAGTGAGCTGGTCATATGCGCACGAGCACGAGGCACTCGCACGCATCGTGGAACATGCAAAAGGATCCGTGTGAATCCACACTCAAAAGAGGAATGCTACCAACTCAGCACGTTTAATTCCTTTGCATTTCCTTTCCGTCCACTCTTTCTTTCTGTTTTTTAACAAGGTGTCTAGAATCGGCACGGCAGGATTCATCTCCGTGATCATGAGTTAAACCACCAACTTTCCTACAAATGAGTTTTGCTCCATTAAGCATCGTATTGCCCCTATGTACAGAAAATAAAGCTCCACGGTCGATAAACTTGATCGAGAAAGGATATCATCGGACTACACGGTGGTTGCCTAAACAGCCGCTTAGTCTGATTAAACGGCATGTCTCCATGGCTAAACGGCGGCGACCGACCGTTTAGGGTGAACAGGCATGCGTTAGCAATATGTTTGCTTTTCAAATGTTGATCCAGGTTTTAAAATTTAGATGCTGTAAAGTCTGTTGAGCCTATAGCATCTACTCTGTTTCTTCGATGGTTAAGGAAAACAGAGGACCCAAATTTCTCGTCTTGAACATTTCAAATAAGACCGTAGCTTCTTAAAGTTGTATGCATTGCTACTGAACTGATCGAGATATTTGTCTCCTGAATCCTGATTAACCAACACCTCCCCCTGATCGATCTCTGTAACCTGCGTGCAGGCTACGGCGCGGCGCAGCAGCCGCCGGAACACTACTGGCCTGCGGCGGCGTCGGCAGCTGCAACGGAGGCGGCGACCTCCTCCCAGACGCAGTACCGTGCCACCTCCACCGCCGCGGCCGAGGAGGAGCTATCCTCTCCGTCGTCCACCGGCTCCGGCGCCGGCGTAAGGAGCAGCGCCGCGCCGCGGAAGCGGTACCGCGGCGTGCGGCAGAGGCCGTGGGGGAAGTGGGCGGCGGAGATCCGCGACCCGCACAAGGCGGCGCGCGTGTGGCTCGGCACCTTCGACACCGCCGAGGCCGCCGCGCGCGCCTACGACGCCGCCGCGCTCCACTTCCGCGGGCCCAAGGCCAAGACCAACTTCCCTGTCGCCTTCGCCGCCGGAGCGCACCCATCGCCGG
>OAMR01000463.1:878623-896608 GCA_900205405.1 Echinochloa crus-galli | reverse complement strand
AACATGCAAAAGGATCCGTGTGAATCCACACTCAAAAGAGGAATGCTACCAACTCAGCACGTTTAATTCCTTTGCATTTCCTTTCCGTCCACTCTTTCTTTCTGTTTTTTAACAAGGTGTCTAGAATCGGCACGGCAGGATTCATCTCCGTGATCATGAGTTAAACCACCAACTTTCCTACAAATGAGTTTTGCTCCATTAAGCATCGTATTGCCCCTATGTACAGAAAATAAAGCTCCACGGTCGATAAACTTGATCGAGAAAGGATATCATCGGACTACACGGTGGTTGCCTAAACAGCCGCTTAGTCTGATTAAACGGCATGTCTCCATGGCTAAACGGCGGCGACCGACCGTTTAGGGTGAACAGGCATGCGTTAGCAATATGTTTGCTTTTCAAATGTTGATCCAGGTTTTAAAATTTAGATGCTGTAAAGTCTGTTGAGCCTATAGCATCTACTCTGTTTCTTCGATGGTTAAGGAAAACAGAGGACCCAAATTTCTCGTCTTGAACATTTCAAATAAGACCGTAGCTTCTTAAAGTTGTATGCATTGCTACTGAACTGATCGAGATATTTGTCTCCTGAATCCTGATTAACCAACACCTCCCCCTGATCGATCTCTGTAACCTGCGTGCAGGCTACGGCGCGGCGCAGCAGCCGCCGGAACACTACTGGCCTGCGGCGGCGTCGGCAGCTGCAACGGAGGCGGCGACCTCCTCCCAGACGCAGTACCGTGCCACCTCCACCGCCGCCGCGGCCGAGGAGGAGCTATCCTCTCCGTCGTCCACCGGCTCCGGCGCCGGCGTCAGGAGCAGCACCGCGGCGCCGCGGAAGCGGTACCGCGGCGTGCGGCAGCGGCCGTGGGGGAAGTGGGCGGCGGAGATCCGCGACCCGCACAAGGCGGCGCGCGTCTGGCTCGGCACCTTCGACACCGCCGAGGCCGCCGCCCGCGCCTACGACGGCGCCGCGCTCCGGTTCCGCGGCAGCCGCGCCAAGCTCAACTTCCCCGAGTCCGCCACGCTCCCGTCGCCGGCGCCGGCGCCTCCGCGGCCACCGAACCCACCCACGCGCGCGTCGCCGCCGCCATTGAGGCCGGAGGCGCTGCTGGAGTCGACTCCAGCGCTCCCCGCCGGCGGCGCGGAGCCATACGCGGAGTACGCCAGGCTCTCGACAACTTCTGTTATTATACAGTATAGGTGACGAGCTCATTGCTTAAGTAGACCATGCACTACTCCTTATTCGCATCCTCCTAAAAGTAATCAGAAATACCAGAATCAGCTGTTGAGAGTTCAGGACAATTCCGCAGTACTAAAATGCAATCACAAACTCAAAACTGCGAGCCTAGCTTATATAGAACAGTAAGTATTGGTTACAATTGGAGTCGCAAATTCAAACTGTGGTTGCATTGATTATATACAAGAAAGGAAGGAACATGGTGGGTGGGGCTGAGTTAACCCTGCAAGTGGTTTGAAAACCAAACCATACCCACACCAACCTATTTTCATGAGAATCCACTCCACCCCAAACCACTACCATCACACACCAATCCAACCCAAACTTTTGAACTCATAATGTAATAACTATTAGCCAAACTATGTAATAAGAACCCATTTCAACCCAAACATTTGACATGAGGCTTATGTGTAGATCTAGCCACAATACTTTGTACAGAGGAGCTGCCAGGCATACTGAGTCATCTCCAACAAATTTCGACCGATTTCGATGAAATTTTATAGTGTGAACGCGAGGTTTTAATTTTAGGGTCCGGCTCTTGACATGGGCCCACATGTAGATCTAGCCACGCTGCTTTGCACACAGGAGCTGCCAGGCATACTGAGTCATCTCCAACAAATTTCGACCGATTTCGATGAAATTTTATAGTGTGAACGTGAGGTTTTAATTTTAGGGTCCAGGTCTACACAAAGAACCCGTTTCAACCCAACCCAATCCAACCCAAACCATATTTACGTAGAACCTACTCCACCCCACCTTATTACCTAATACAACACATTTCAACCCACTCCAATACACTCAACATCAAAATCCAACCCATTAAACCCATTTGAACCCACACCATTTGCAGGCCTAGGCTGAGTATATCAAAGTAGGATGTGCCAGTTGCAAATTTAGGCAAATGTACAACAGTTTCTTCCGTTTGGATGAACAACTCAGAAGTCAGGACAGTTTCAAGTACTACACCATCATGGATTCGACTCTCCTCCACATTACAATGCCAGGTCAAGATACATGCCAGTTGCCAGACGCCTTGCGTACTTTTTGCGCACGAGCGGCGTTGATTTTCTGACAACTTCCAAAGGATGTTGTCCTCATCCTGAAGAATGCGAAACTGGGACAAAGCATTTTGAACACAGAATTGGAGTGGTTTGGAAATTTTCTGCTCCCTCATGTAAACTTTTAGGTGATGCCTGCTCCTACCACCTGACGTTCAGCACCTTCTGCGCAGCAAAGTCATGGGCAGCTACCCATTGATACAAAAAAAGTGGAAGGTCAAGACAGTGATGGTTCATTCGTTTGCACATTAGTACTACTCTTGAAAATTGATACACCAATAGCTTTCCTGTCCAAAAAAAAAGTTACTGGTCCCTATCTACAGTTACTTTGATGCAAAACAGTAAAAGAGCAAGAGTTTTAGGCATCTTTTTTTATGGTTTCCTTATGATATATATGTGTGTGTGTGTGAGTGTGTGTGTGTGTGTGTGTGTGTGTGTGTGCGCGCGCACGTGCATATGCTGAATTAGAAGGAAAAGCAAAAGAGCAGGCAGCTGTGGCCAGTTACCGGAAATAAAGACCTAATATGGTTCGAAACATGGATACACTACTGGATCTAATTGTATAGAGACTGACCTTACAGATTCAGGCAAGTTCGAACCGGAATTACACTGCTGTGAACTTAATTCAATATGCCAGGCAAAAACTTAGTGGTTAGCCTTTTGCAGCTAACTGAATCTTTGACAAAGCAATTGGAAGACGACATTACGAGGAGATCCATGAATTTGTGGTAGGCTCGTAGCTCTGGATCATGGCTATGAGAAAGGTCACAAGTTATTGCACATGCCCATTGTAAAACTTCTGTCAGTGGATGTGATAATGCTTTGATAATTCTTGCTACAATTAGTGCAAGTTTAGGTGATTTATCAGAGTGAGGAGGCACAACAACCCTGAAGTAACTCACTAGGCCGAGCCACTTGGATGATTAATGACTACACCTGTTCTGCCCACCTCACCTAATTCTTCTTTCTTTGAGAAAAGAGAACGGAAACCAACACTTGGAGCCTACCAAACTCACGAAAAGAATGAAAAATAGTTTATAGCCAATGATGGTTGGGGTTAACTGGGGGCGAGGATTTGCAACCGTTAACTAGGCCACCTATGTCCTTGGGTAAGGAATACTAGAAGATAGCAACTACCCAAAGCGAACAGTGCACAAAAAGTTATCATCCGAACTGGCTGCTGTAGGTGGTGATTACTTATGCTTAGTTGGTGCCCAATTTGTGTATGACATGCAGGCCAGTAAATGCATTTGCGTACCTTGGTCATAAATCATTTTTATAGCCTATGATTTACTAACTAAATAACCTTAGCTCAATATGTCTCCATGAGGAGTTTATTTGTTCCAACAGATGAATATAAAAGACGAGGTAATAATAACTCAAACTTATATTACTCATTGAAGAATTTACTTATTGTGGCATGATACGGTTGGGATTCCTGGGTACAGATAGAAGGAGATTACAGCTAACTCGCCCTCCCCTTGGGAGGCTCTGAGATTAGGGATAATCTTCTGCTTAATCTTAACTGACCAAAGGGTCTGATACATATAGCCTTGGGCTCACAAACCGACTCCTAAATCTTAGCTAACAAACTTAACACGAGATAAACACTAGCCACTATTAGCTGCCTGCTTTGCCTTGATTCTACGCTGAAACTTCTTCCCAAAGAATGCGTCCATAACACTTCCGCCCTCCTGACAGAAAAGCTCGTCCTCGAGCTTGAAATCAGGGTACGCTTCCTTGAACGCCAGCAAGGGTTCCCAAGTGGCGTCCGCAACGCTCCTGTCTTCCCATTGCACCAGCAGCTCCCACGAGTCCTTGGACGGCCTAGCGCGTAGAACTTTACCCGGAACAGGAACAGCGCGGCCACGGACCACCGGAGGTAGCGCGACGATGGACGATGGCGCGCCGCCCTGATGTTTCTTGAGGAAGACGACGTGGAACACGTCATGGATGCGTGCCTTGGCCGGAAGGCGAAGGCGATAGGCCACCGAGCCCACACGCTCGACCACCTGAAATGGCCCGTAGAACTTGGGCGACAGCTTGGAGGAGGTCGCCGCCGTAATGCCGGATGCTGAGCGCTGATGCAGCCGGAGCCAGGCCCATTCCCCTTCCTCAAACTCCACATGCCGATGGGTCTTGTCGTAGGCGGCCTTCATGTAATCCTGTGCCTGGAGCAGGCGCTCCTTGATGTCAGCCAGGAACTCGTCGCGCTGGCGAAGCTGGGTGTCCAACGCGACGACCTTCGCCACGCCTGGCTGGTAGGAGAGCAGGGACGGCGGATCCCGGCCGAACACCACCTTGAATGGCGTGGTCTGGATGGCGGACTGGAAGGAGGTGTTGAAGCATAATTCGGCCCACGGCAGCCACCGGAGCCAACTGCGCGGCCGATCGCCGGCGAGGCAACACAGGTATACTCCCAGCACTCTGTTGGCGACCTCGGACTGGCCATCCGTCTGAGGCCTGAATGCCGAGCTGAGGCGGAGCTTGACGCCTACCAAAGTGAAGAGCTCCGTCCAGAGCTTGCTGGTGAAGACCGGGTCCCTGTCGCTGACGATGGAGCACGGCAAGCCGTGCAGCTTCATGACGCTGTCGAAGAAAGCTTGCGCCACCGAGAGCGTCGTGTAGGGGTGACCCAGTGGGATGAAGTGTGCCATTTTGGAGAAACGGTCGACGACGGTCATCACGACGGACTTGCCGGCGATGCGGGGAAAACCCTCGACGAAGTCCATGGCGATGTCTCTCCAGATGGTCGACGGCACATCCAGAGGCTGAAGAAGGCCGGCCGGGTCCAGATGCTCTGTCTTGTTGCGCTGACAGACGGTGCAGCTCTTGACATACTCTCGCACAAGCTTCGTCGCGTGAGGCGTGTAGAACGACGCGCGCAGCCGGTGCAGAGTCTTCTCCGTGCCCTCGTGGCTCGTTCCGTGTGCTTGGGCCAGGAGCTCCGGCCAGAGCGAGGACGACTCGGGAACGAAGATGCGGCCGTTGTATAGCACGAACCCGTCCACCACGGTCCATGCCTCGCCCGCGGTTCCATCCTGGATCGCCGATCGTTTGGCCACCACATCGGCCAGAGTGGTCGATTCCTGGCGCAGCTCCTTGAACAGAGCAAATTCCGGCCGGGACATGGCTTGAGCCCGGGCGGAAACTTCACACTCGTCACGGCGAGACAGCGCGTCAGCCGCTCCATTCATCTTTCCTGGTTTATACTCCACCTGAAAGCTGTAACCAAGGAGTTTGCTCACCCATGTGTGTTGAGGGATGGTAGACAGTCGCTGGTCGAGCAGATGCTTCAAGCTGTAGTGGTCCGTGCGCACGACGAACGAACGAGCCCAGAGATACGGGCGCCAACGGCGGACGGCGTGCACCAGGCCGATGAGCTCCCGCTCGTAGGCCGCCAATTTGGCGTGTTGGGGCGCCACCATCTTGCTGAAGAACGCGATTGGACCGGTGCCCTGACGCAGAACGGCCCCGAACCCAGTACCGGACGCGTCGCACTCGACCGTGAACGACTTGGTGAAATCCGGAAGCTGGAGGACCGGGCCCGTCGTGAGGGCCACCTTGAGGGCGTCAAAGGCGTCGGTCGCCGCCTGCGACCAATGGAACGCCTCCTTCTTCAACAGTGCTGTCAGTGGCGCCGCAATGAGGCCATAATCTTGGATGAACTTGCGGTAGTACCCGGTGAGCCCGAGGAAGCCGCGGAGCACCTTGATAGAACGCGGTCGGGGCCATGCTTGGACAGCGGCGATCTTTTCGGCATCCATGGCCACGGCGCCGTCCGCAATGATGTGGCCCAAGTACTGGACCTTCCGCTCGCCGAAGACACACTTGGATTGCTTCAAAACCAAGCCATGCTCGCGCAGCACCGAGAGCACCGCCCGCAGGTGTTGAAGATGCTCGGCCCAGGAAGAGCTGTAGATCAGGATGTCGTCGAAGAAGACGAGGACAAACCGGCGCAGGAAGGGCTGGAGAACTGAAAGTGCATCTAGGCACTTAATTGTTTTGGTGATTTTGGATAACAACATGATTTGTAATTTGACTTGTTTGTTTAAGTATATGAGCAGTGTTTTATTCTTATGGATAATCATAATTGTTGGTACAAATGACATAAAAGCAAACAAGTGATGGTAATCCCATGCAACAAAGTGATACAATGATAAGTGATTGGAAATGATAAATGAGACATGGTCTTATGCATATTGGTTGGTCTCGTTAATAAGATACTTGTCAAAGGGTGTTGGGATAAATTAATTAAGAAATTGGGATTTCCTTGGGCTTGATCCATGGCTATGGTTTGAATCAAATTGAGACATGATTACTATGGCATACATATGGTCTCAAGTGCATGGAAGCTCATGGACAAGTTATTTACCAAAGACCACATATAAGATAATATTGAAGATATTTCAAGATTAAGCAAAGCAATGGATTTCGATGTGGATTTAATGATGATGCAATAAAAAGTGGATCTCAAGTGGCTAAATATGGTGAAAGAGTTAAGCTAGATGGGAGTGTCCAGGTACCAAGCAAAGAGAAGGGCAAGTTGGTCTTGTAACCGAGGGACTTTGCTAGGGTGAAGACTAGGATCATGGTTTAATCTCTATGCACTAATCAAGCCTTACGAGTGAAGCTATGCAATGCGTCTAATTCTTTATTGATCATATATTGGAATGGCTTATGAATTGGTCCATACACTTGGAAATTCTAAGCCTAGCTAAATATTGGATTTGCTCAAGCAAGAAAAGAATGTTGAAGCCCCCAAAGTGAGAATGATCATGTATGGCATCATCGAAGACATAGAAGCTCAAGAGGAAGATTTATTTGCTATTTAATTTCTTGAGTGTAGGAATGCCATACTATCAAGAGGGATGCAACATTAGTTGATTGACAACACCAAAAAGTGCTAAATAGATCAACCCTTGTGAGATAGCCCTGAGAGTGTAGTGTTTCGGACTGTGTGCTGTCAGGACCCAAACCGGTCTGACCGGTTTGAGAAACCGGTCTGACCGGTTTGGCCTCTGACAGCCACAACGGCTAGTTTTCTTTGAAAACCGGTCTGACCGGTTTGGGAAACCGGTCTGACCGGTTTCCAACTGCTATAACGGCTAGTTTGGGAGTTTGGGGTATTTATACCCCTTGGCCCTCTCCTTTGAGGGCTGCTGGTTCCCTTGCCTTTCTTGCACGCCTAGAGCCTTCCCAAGCACCAGCAAGCTCTCCCCAAACCTCTCTTTGTGAGAGTTGATTGATTCTATCAATATCTTTGGTTTTGGGTTGAGGGATGCTTTGTGTATGAGCTAGGAAAGCTTGATAGAGCTAATTGCAACAGCAAAGAGTGAATCCATAGCTTGAGCACTTGAGGTGAAGTCTAGCAACAATTGAAGCATTCGTTACTCTTGGAGGTGAAGCCTCCTAGACGGCTAGGCGTCGCCGGTGAGCTACCGTGTTTGTGGTAAGCCGCGGATCGTTTGTATAGGCCGGCCTTGCCTCCTTCGTGGAAAAGGGCCACAAGCTAGTGGAACCGAGGAAAGTGGCTTGGAGTGGATAAGCCCGCCTTTCGTAGGCCCTCAACGGAGAGTAGGATTCACCTTGTCTTTGTGACGGCCTTTGTGGCATTGGTGAATCCGAACTTCGGGAAACAAATCATCGCGTCTCTCTTTTGGTTTGCCTCACAAGTTCAATTCTAGCATTTATATTTGCTTCCGCCTCGATCTACTTGGTTGTGCTCTATTTGTGTGCAGAGACTTTGTGAACCTGCTAGAAATCATCTACAGGAGCTACAAAACAAGTTTGGTTTATGCTAGAATTCGTAGAGGGGATAATTGCTTAATTGTGGTAGATCTCATATTTATTGATTATTTGTGCATTTGGCATTTGAGGCCAAATTTTTGAAATTCTATTCAAAGCACATATTGAGGGGGAGCTCACCATATATCTCACGGTCTGACCGGTTTTGGTACTGACAGTGTGAAAAAGTTTTGTAAATTGCAGATTCACCTATTCACCCCCCCTCTAGGTGGCATCAAGGTCCTTTCAATTGGTATCAGAGCATGGCCTCACATCCAAGCTTAACCGCCGTGAGGAAAGATGTCTACTTTGTGTGAGGTAAACCTTGAGGCACTAGCCAGTGACGGCTCAAACTATTCCACTTGGTCCGCTCATGTACTTAATAATCTTAGGGCTTTAAGTCCTATTCTTGAGCGGGTTGTCGTTGAAGGCATTGATCGTCCGAGTGTTAATTGGAACGTATCCAATCCAACTGAAGATGAGATGAATTGTTTTCAACTCAACGCTCGTGTCGCTAACTTCTTGTTTGATGTTGTGAGCAAGGAAATTAAAGAAATTATCCTAGATGATCAAGCGACTCTATTCGATGCCCATCTCGTGTGGACTCGAATTGAGAAACTATGTGTCAACATCAAAATCGGCAAGCAAGTGGATACAAGAGCTAGGTCTAATGAGGAGTGCTCTATATCAGCAAAAACATGCACCAAGACTCACGAGACCACCACCGAGGAGCCACAAGACCAAGAATGCTTTGCTGCACCCTTACTGCCAAAACCGGTCCAACCGGTTCACCAAACCGGTCTGACCGGTTTGGGCAGAAAGGCTGCAGCTGGCAGCAAGAAAGGTGGACGTCGCCGCGCAAGCAAAGTCTCAAGCACAAAGGTTTTTTTTCGTTGACATCCTCTGTTGATGAGATGTCTCAGTGCTTCATGGCCACAAATGACAAGGAAGATGAAGCGTCAAAAGAAGCAACTATCCAAGCTCTCACCGAAGAGCTTGAGAGAGTCAAGCTCATCAACGCTTCCTTGGTTTGTAAGTATGAGGCTGTGGTTGATGATTATGCTTGTGCTATTGACTCTATCTCATGTGTAGCCTCCGTGGAGAAAGAAAACCAAGTGCTCAAGCAAAAACTTGGTATGGTGACTAGTGAGCTTGAGATGCTACAAGCAAAGCATGACGAACTTAAGTGTTCTCATGACAAGCTCGTAGAATCTCATGTGAAGCTAGAGGTTTCTCACGAGGTTGTGGTAACATCGATAAAATTATTTGAGCCCCAACCTCACATATGCACATGTTCTCAAATTCAATATAACTTATCATGTGCTAACCCATGTTGCTCTCAAGCAAAACGATCTTGGTATGATGAAGGGTGTGTAGAGTCTTGTGACGACCTCATTGCCAAGGAAAATGAAGAACTCAAGCAAGAGGTGGAAAGACTCACAAGGGACTTGACAACACTTGAAAGCAAGTGCAATGCACAACCTTCTCAAGATAACCGTGAGACCATGGTGAAGAAGCTTGAGAAGGGATCAACCGTGCAAAGCCCTCACATAAATCAAGTCAAGTCCAACACAAGCCAAGATCAAGGAAAAAGTAAAAAGTTGGCTCACACCAAGAAAGAAGGCAAGCCAACTCTCTCCAAAAGGCAAAGAAACATTGAAAAGAGAAGATGCTTCGGGTGCCTTGAGAAAGGACATCAAATTGCTTCATGCCCAAGCAAAGTGGAACTACACCAAGAGAAGCCCAATATCAAGCTCAACAAAGGCTTTCTCAAGGCACAAGCAAAATACAAGGAAGAATTGGCAAACAAGGAACCCGAGAAGAAGGCAACAAACATCAAGCACAAGACATGCTTCTCATGTTGGGAAAAAGGACATCTAGGTAAAGATTGTCCTAATGGTAAAATCCCTAAACCCGATCGAGTTCATTCCAATCATGTAAAGCTTGGAAAGACTCCAATTGTCTCTTGTGCTTACAAGGTGATTAGTTCTCCAAAGAGCGGCACAAGAGCAATTTGGGTCCCTAAGCATATTGGGACTAACAACATCGGACCCAACACGAGTTGGGTACCAAAGCGTGCTTGATGAGATTGTAGGGACTACGAGATGCATTGGTGGCTTGACTTGAATGACAATCTTCAATGATCTACTAGCAAGCCAAGAAAAATTGCTTCCGCTTCATACTCTATACCCAATGACATCTCGGTAACTTTGCGCTTAATTGATTAGGTTTGAGTCACTAGTGCCTTTGGTAGGATCAAGTGTCTCTAAGCTTTTGACTCATGAGACGCTTGATAGTGACTTAGATTTCTTTATTGAATTTTTATTTATATATGCCATGCGATGCTTTTAATGGCTCTCTAGTAGAGCAATATTGTGTTAAGTTGCAGTGAATCAAGTTCCGACGAGACTTGAATCAAACATCGGAAATCCACGCCAATCGGTATAAGTTTGGCAGAACCGGTCTGACCGGTTTCCCAAACCGGTCTGACCGGTTTGGCCCAGACACTTGCAACTTTGGCACATTCATAAAAAATGAAGATTTTTATTAATGATCTAAGCATACAAGATCCGACGCTGAGGCCGGAAGATCCGACCAGATGATCCGGGCGACTCTGTGGTGAACTTCTCCCGGCCGGATGATCCATCGGAAGATCCGAGCTGAAACCGGTCCGACCGGTTTCCCAAACAGGTCTGACCGGTTTGGCTCAGGGAGTCGGGACTTGGCCGTTTGTGTGAGAAATAAAGGCGCAAGTAATTCATTTCATGAACTTCTCACTCGCATATGTTATCTATATTACTTCTTCATGATGGTATGATTACTTGGCATATTTAATTTTGAGCAATTTATTGTGCGACTTGACCGAATATTGAATTAATCCCCTCCATGTCACTCACAAGACAAAGTGCATGTCTCATATTGTCCACATATGATGCACACATTTAGGGGGAGATTATTTCAATATTTGTGTCCTTGAGACTAACATTTCTTTTAGTGAACTTGTAGTCTCAATGGTGAGAGAGTATTTCTCTCAATTGGAGTTGTCAACTCACCTTGTGATTCATGACGGTAACACTATAGTCTTTCTCATCATGAATCTTGTTTTCAATGTATGTTTTGACAACTCAACATAATATAGCTCAAATTCTTTGAAGTGATTGCATTGCTTAAAATTAGTGCATGTTCGCTTGTTCCTTCTCCATATAATATATGCACTAAAATAAGGAATTTGGTCTATATTGTGTGTGCTCGTAATTAATGACCTATGTTTTCATGCTTTTGTAAAAAATCATGTGTTGTGCACATTAACGTTTTCTCTCTATGTTGATCAAATTGATTATATCATGAGAGAACTCATATGGACAAAATTGACAATATTGCACAACACATTCTACTAGAGGCCAAGGTATGTTTTCTACTAAGTAGCATTTATCTTGTGCATCTAGGCCCTTATCATGCTAGAATGTTCACTGTCGCGCATCCTAGTGAGTCCAAAAGGTTTTCTAGCAAAAAATGCTTAGCAAAAGTTGTGCCTTTAAACCTATTGTAGTTCCAAACAAGGATACACATTTCTCCTGTGTGTTAAAAAAAATCCAAACAGGGCCTACAGTTGATCTTTTTGGGGGGCACAAACAGTAGGGAAAAGCCCTACTCTGCTATTTGCATTAGATTATAAAAAAGAATAAAGAAAGAGGACCTGATGTGGTTATTTTTCTGAAGCCAGCTGCTGGGGATATGGATATTACTCTGGACATCTTACAGCTTTTTGGGGAAGCCTCTGGACTCCAAACAAATATTCAAAAAAGTAGTGTGCTGCCCATCCAATGCTTGGAGGAAGACAGAGCAACAGTTCAGGCCCATCTTCCATGCCAGATAGAAGAATTCCCCTGCAAGTACCTTGGAGTACCGCTTTCTCTACAAAAACTGACCAGGGCTCAAATCCAACCCATAATTGATAAAATTGCAGCAAAACTACCAGGATGGAAGGCTGATCTGCTAACACGAGCAGGGAGAAAAATTCTGGTCCAGTTTGTGCTTACCTCTATGATAGTCTATCTGGCAATGGCATTTGATCTCCCACCATGGGCTTTAAAGGCTATTGACAAGATCCGCAGAGGTTTCCTATGGAAGGGAAGAAAAGATGTAAAGGGGGGGCATTGCTTGCTGGCCTGGCCCAAAGTAACCCGACCTCCGGAGTTGGGAGGGCTTGGAATTTCACACCTACAGCAATTAGGCTGGGCTCTCAGACTTAGGTGGCCTTGGTTGCAGAAGACTGAACCAAATAAACCATGGGCTACTCTACCCATTCAGGTCCACCACCAAGTTAAAGCCTTTTTTGCTGTGGCCATTATTTCTGAAGTAGGCAATGGGAAGAATACCTTTTTCTGGACTGATAATTGGGTTCATGGACAGAGCTTGGAAAAGATTGTCCCTAATCTCTTCAGGGTGATCTCTGGGAGAGCAAAAAAGAGAACTGTGGCTGATGCCTTGAATGAAAGGAAATGGGTAGCTGACATAAGAGGGGCCCTTACTGTGGCTGTTCTGGCAGAATACCTTGCAGTGTGGGATCTGACCACTCAGATGATACTCCAGCCCGAAGTAGAAGATGTTCACACATGGAAATTTGCTGCATCAGGAAAATATTCTGCAAAATCAGCTTATGATGCTATGTTTATTGGGTCCATCCAATTTGGAGCTTGGGAAAGAATATGGAAAACATGGGCGCCAGGCAAATGTCAATTTTTCATGTGGCTGGTGGCACATGACCGGTGCTGGACAGCAGATCGGCTGGCCAGGAGAGGTCTTCCTCACCCATCCAAATGCCCTCTATGTGAACAGGAAGAGGAAAGTATAAATCACCTGCTGGTCGCCTGTGTGTTCTCTCGGCAGGTTTGGTTCATCGTTCTACAAAAATTGGGTTTGCAGGCTTTAGCTCCACAACCTGATGTTCTCTCTTTTGAGGAGTGGTGGGAAAATGCCAGTAAAAGAGTGGAAGGACAGGATAGGAAGGGGCTCAACTCTGTCATAATATTGGTGGCTTGGTCGATTTGGAAGCACCGCAATGGGTGTGTCTTTGATGGACGACAGCCTGATGTAAGTGGTTTACTGGCAGCAGTAAGAGACGAACTCCATTTGTGGCAGATGGCCGGGGCTAGAGGAGTGGCTCACATCCTCGCCCAGGTGCCAACCGGTTAGGTCTGCCTTTTTGTGGGCATGTGGTCGTGAAAAGCTTCTTTCAGTGTAATAGTTCGGTGAGTGTGAGTTTGTTTGGGTAGTGTTCAGGGTTGGGTTTTCCAGGTGTGTGGCCTGAAAACAAACCCTTGTACTGGTCCTGGGGTGGCTTTCACCCATTTTTTCTTCTTAATATATAGATACGCAGCTCTCTTGCGTGTTCGAGAAAAAAACATTTGCATGCAAATATATCAAGCTCCCATGCGTCCATTATATATTTGGTTAACACTTTCTTGGTGAATGGTGAAAGTCAAATATGTTAATGTCGTTATGTGCTCAATATATGTGCATGTCTTTGGGTGACATAGGATAGACTTTGAAAAACCCAACTAGCATGATAGGTTGCGTGATTTTGAAAATATTTGGATTTTGGTCTTTTGACTAGTGACTATAGTTACCCTTGCTTGATTGATGACTAGTCACAAATAGTGAGATTTTCTCAAGTCCATTAAATCCTTTATCTATCTTTTCTCTCCCAATTCTTTCGGAAGAAACGAAAGAAAGTTGCTTTATTGGTAATCTTATCACCTCTATGGACAATCTTGAGAAGTTGAAGACCATGCCTATCACATACACTCTCAGATCAAGTGAACAAGTTTTGGAGCTCAATTTCCACCCTTTCTGACTAGTCTCAGCTGACTGGGAGAAACCGGTCTGACCGGTTTGGGCCCAAGCAGCTGAGTGAACTTTTCTGTGGAAATTCTTGGAGTTTTGAAGGACAAATTTCATCATAATATATTATTGGATCAAGGGAACAAGTTTTGGAACAGTTTTCAAGCAAGTTCCGACTTTGGGTCGGAAGATCCGACAGGAAGTTCCGAGCAGCTCTGTCTCGAGTTGTCTCTAGCCCGGAAGATCCGAAGCTCATCAGAAGATTCGACAAAATTCTCGGAAGATCCGGAGTTCCTGACTCAACTTCCTGGGAGAAACCGGTCTGACCGGTTTCCCAAACCGGTCTGACCGGTTTGGCCCAGGAAGGTGGCCCACTCGTTTTTACTGCCTCCCCGTGATTCTCTCTATCTTCCATACTCATTCACCACGCCTACTCTCTCTCTCTCCTCTGTTCTTCACCGCAAAGAGACCTCCCATGGCGATTTGAAGATTCAACCAAGGAAAAGTTGTTCTCTTGTTAATTTTGGAGTGCCCCAAGGCTGCTAGATTGAATCCCCATCAAGTCGTGCACTCAAATCTTCATCTGCTCTCGAGTTCTTAGCTCTCAAGGTATTCAAATCTTCCCATCGCCCGATCTACTCACTTGTTGAATATCTTGCAAAACCCTTCGGTGGAACATCTTCTGGCATGCCTAGGAACCTATCCCTATGAGATGAATCAATTTGCCTGGCTACATTTTGCGCAACAAGGATTTGCATCTTCACTGCCAAAAACGGTCTGACCGGTTTGGGCAGTGAAGGCCCAAGTCCTTGTTTTGCAACGTGTTGGCTCACATATGGACTAGGGATGGCTTGCTTTGCTATAATCTTTCAATATCCAGACCAGATTCTGTCCAGATTGATCCCCAACTCGTTTTGGCTCAGCTCAGGCAAAAGCGGTCTGACCGGTTTGGGAAACCGGTCTGACCGGTTTGGCTCTGAGCTGACCCAAAACTTGGTGGATGCTCACATAGTTGATCAAATCTTTATCAATCTTTTTCTGGGCATTATATCATGTTTATCTGTCCAAATTGATCTTCAACTCGAGTTGGCTCAGCTCAGACCAAAAGCGGTCTGACCGGTTCCTTTCACCGGTCTGACCGGTTTTGTGCTGAGTTGATTCAAATCCTGTTGAATGCACTCTATCTTTTCAAATCTTTTGATCAATTGTCTCCTGGGTATTGATACTTTGTGTGTCATCTTGTCAACCCAGGAAGGACAGTAGAAGATGCCAAAAGGATCACATGCCGAGAGAATCAAAAAGGGGAAGTTTGATACGCCCGGGGGCAGTAGCTTGGGAACAGCTGGTGGCAGATCTTTGAGGCCTAGAAGGCCAAAGAGAGCAGCTGGGCAGGAAATTGAAGAGGTGGATGTAGTGGGAAATTTCACTAGTGAAGATGAGGTTGAGGATGAGAACTACAGGGTTGAGTACCGTCATGGTCCGCAGGGAGACTATGATGATAATGATGAGGAGATGGCCCCAAGAGATGATGAGGATGAGGGGGCAGATGATGATGACACTGCCGATGAAAATGCCCCACTCACTCTTGAGATTTGTCGACCCACTGGCCCAGCTAGCAGGAGAGTGACAGATTACCTCGCTAGTGGGATGACTGATGTTGTCAGGAGGTTGAGGAGGACTAGCCCACTTGATGTGGATAGGTCAGCCACTGACTACAGATTTTGGACTCTTTTTCAGCAGGATTTCTATGCCACAGCTATTATGAAGAAGACCAAGATCACATCAGATGCACAGTACATAGACTGGGAGTACATGAGCAAGCAAGACAACCCAGTATTCAATGAGATTATCAGAGTCTGCTCTGAAAAGAGGATCGAACATCTCATGGGCTTCAAGCACAGCTGGAACAAGGAGGTCATTGCTCAGTTCTATGCTACTGTGTTCTTTGGATACTATGAGGAGGATGGCAGGCGAGAGAGAGCCATGCATTGGATGACAGAGGGACAACACTTTCATGTCACCTTTTCTGACTTTGCTTCTATTCTCAGAGTTGGACATGAGAGTGATGACACAGTCAGGATACATGATCGGGGTGTTATGGAACCATCAGAGATAAAATTCATGTATCCCAGAGATCAGTGTGGCAGTTGGGGGAAAGTGAGTGGTCTCTACACCTACTATGGGTCTCTCTATAGGTTGCTCAGAAAGACACTCACTCCTAGAGAAGGCAACACCTCAGAAATCTCACTTTACATGAGAAATTTGATGTATTATCTGAGGATTGGCGAGGAGACCCCTCCATTTAGCGTTGCCGATTTCATTTGGCATGAGATCAAGACTATTTCTGAGAGCCCTCAGAAGATTTGCGCATACAGTCCATTTATCATGTTCATCATAGAGAGGGTCACTAGTCTCAAAATTCAGAAAGATACCCCACACAAGCCACTTCGCCCTCCTGTTCCTCACAAATTTAGGATGCCTTCTCCTCCACAAGCAGACACGGATACAGCAGCCGGAGGAGCTCAAACTCAGCAGCAGCATTCACTGCTGCAGGCCAGAACCGGTCTGACCGGTTCTGCAAACCGGTCTGACCGGTTTGGGTCTGGCAGTGGTGCACAGGCAGAGGGACGGACTTCTCCCATTCGGAAATTCATATCTATGATTACAGGCATTTGCAAAGGCCAAAGGGATGTCCAGGTTGATATTAGGCAGCAGAGGCTAGATAATAAGAAGACTCGTGATGAGTTCAAGAAACTGCGCGCCGCATTGAGTCCGAATGATCCTCCATCACCTATCTCACCACCTCTTGAGTTACCTGAGATACCCCCGCTTCGAGACATCATGACCGATCACATGAATGCGGGCTACTTTGAGGAGTATGGTGACATTTTTGGATATGGACACGTTGGATCGAGCTCACAGCCTCCGCCACCCCCTCCACAGTCAGTTGGTGCTACAGGAGCTATGTCATACATGCCTACCTCAGAGGGTGATTTGTTCAGTTCCGCGTTTGGGTTTGCACCTTCCGGTCCATCCTATGGAGCAGCTGCTACACTTCCTACTTCTGGCTATGCTGGCACTTCATCTTCGATGGCGGGAGTTCAGTTTTCGACAGCACCATCTCCATCTCCTGGAGACTTTGCTTCACAGGCGGCTGCTTCTATCTTCGGACCTCCTTCTGCTCCTAGTCATGGTATGCTTTGATCTTCCACATCTCACTCCATGTCTAGTACATCACTCTAGATTATCACTTGCACATTCAATTGAGTGAAGGTTTTCATTGGACTACTTCTTCGTCAGATGATCATAGCCCTACCTTCTAGTGGCGGAGACGTTTGGAGACGTGTTGGAGAGTACGACTACAAGCTTCTCCAGGCCCTTTATGGATGATTGATGACCAAGGGGGAGAAGAATGGATTAAAGCCTAGTTTCTAGTCATGTAGTCGTTTATTCCTGAACTCCGGGATCGCCGCCGGCGCCGGCGCCTCCGTCTCCGAGCCCCCCGCGTCCTACGTCGTCTGCAACCCCGCCACCGGGAAATGGGCCACCGTGCCGCCGGTGCCGGAGCCAACCCAGACCGGCAAGATCTGCCCCGCCCGCGTCTTGTGCTTCGATCCGGCCGTCTCCCCGCATTTCCATGTGGTCCGGCTGCTGGAGGCAGACGAGGACGCTGGATTTACCGAGGAGAGAAACATGAATTATGGTGAGAAAATAAAATTTAGGAAAAAACCCTCTAGAAAATGCGGTTTCACTCGATGTATGAAAATCTTTCGCCTCGTTTCTTCCCCGCCAGATCTGGCAGGTGGGTCATTTGTGAGGTGCGGGTAGAATATTTTTTAAGTGAAAAGGATTTCAATTGTACTTGAATCTTATTGTATAGATAAATAGATAAATTGAGATAATTAGATTTGTGTACAGGGCTTTTAGCCAGCTGCATAAGCTTAGTTTGAGCTTGCCATACACTACTCCAAGGCCTGTTTAGTTCCCAATCACATCACTAAATTTTCAAAAATTCTCTCTCCAAACTTTACTATTCACCTATCACATCAAATCTCTCTCCTC
>OAMR01000463.1:846390-860925 GCA_900205405.1 Echinochloa crus-galli | reverse complement strand
TACAAGATGTTTTATTTTTCTTTCTCATTTCATCATGTGCTCCGCAATTCTGGGCGCTTGATAAAGATTAAGAACCCTCAGGGGAATCACCAAACACTAGCAGCATGTCCAATTGTTCATGATGCTGAATGAAACGTATCATGTTTGCTTGTCGATTGACACATATCACCACGAAGACAAACCAAAACATTGTTTAATTACAGGAAACTACTGCAACAAATAGAGCAGTGCTTTCTCTTCTGATCTTTGTGTTGATTTTTGGTTTGGTTGCTTGTTGTTTGCAGGTGGCTGCTGCTTCGACCGCAGAGAATGTGGTTCAGGTGGTGGTGGGGAAGGGGTGTCTGAAGCTGCTAGGTGGTAGTGCCAGCACTGGCACTTCTGGTGCTGCCAAGAAGGTGCGATTTGCATTGGATGAAGAGTGGGAGGAGAGGGCAAGAAGTCAGAGGTCCCTTGATTGGATTGGTCAAGGGCTAGGTAGAGGCACAGTCACCGGCTGCTCCATTAGCCTCCAACACGAGCGACGACCATGCCACGCCACGCCTGGCCATGGCGCCGACGCCGTCGTCCATTGGCCAAGCGTTCCTGGAGAACTGCGGTCCCGATGCGATGGCGTCGATGAGCTGGTGCATGTGTTTGGCTCCTGGCCTCCTGCGGCAATTGGTGTCCGGTCGTCAGGCTTGCTAGATGCTAGCGGCTGGGATGCGGTGGTGGGCGGGGCGGGGGTACTCCAGCGCGTCCCACACGGCCACACCCGCTTCCGTATCTCCCACTTCCACGCCCACGCCTCGCCGTCGGTGGTGGAGGCCATCCTCAAGAGATCGAGTAATTGGGGAAAGAATTTTTGGTGGAAAAAGCTCGAACTGGAGGTGAGAAAACGTTATTAAACGCGACGGGCACCATCCTAATCTGAATTCTGAACGACTACCTACTGACTATGTATTTAAAAACTGCCACTGTTGCCTTCAGAAATTTGTTTGCTTTCAACAAATGTACATAAGAATTATCCCAAGTATGAAATGTATATGAATCACGCCTACTCTGTTTTGTTCATTTATTTTATTTAAAATTATTTAACAAATACATGTACAAAATATTCACTGTTAATTTTTCTCTAGTATTTAATTATCTATTTTACTACCGAAAATGCACGTGCGACACGCACATTAATAAAAAAGTAACACACTATAAAAAGATCAGATTATAAAGATCATAGCACGAACATGTGAGGGCGTGGGGATGCAAGACATGTAAGTATTTAGCTGATAAAAAAGTAACCTCCACCTTTACAAAATTTCATTTTTGTTTGATTTTGTAAATTTATCAATGCACCCACGGATCTGATATACGGATTCTCTATTAGGGCATAAAGGAAAATTTTGATAGGAAGTTGTTTTTGATTACATTAAATTCTTATGGTATAGATTTAAAAATTGAATCTAATATATAAAGTATGGCTAACGTGCCTTTGGAACAGCTCACGGACTTCCCGTTTCCTCTCGCGGCATGAATAGCTGGGGCTGAACATTTTGAAGTTTAAAATTCAAAATTCAAACCCTTCCGCGTCCTGTTTTTTAACAATATAACTCCTTCTCCAGCAAGCCTCCGCCTGGGTGGGACCGCCCCGACCACAGCTCCCTGGTCCCACCGGTCAGCCTGTCAAACTCCGCCGCACGGCCGCACCGCACGCGTCCCGAGGCGCCGCGCCGTGCAACCAAAAGGTCCCGGCGAATCGCTGCGTCCCTCCCGGCGGCGTCTATTCCCCAAACGCTCGCTCCCCAAACTAAAAGCCGTCGATCGAAGGGCGGCGATTCCAGAGAGAGTGAGACCACGACCGGAGCATCTCCGGCGGGTGTCTGGGTGCGGGCGCGCGGCGCGGCTCGGGAGGATGGAGTTCGCGGCGATGAAGCGGAGGGACCTGCTGGAGCTCTGCCGGCAGCACGGCCTCGCCACCCGCGGCTCCAAGGCCGACCTCGCCGCCAGCCTGGCGGGTGCTCTATCGGTACGGACACCAAACCCTAGCTCGTATCACAATGGGCCCTGCCGCGCCGCCGCAATCGCTCGCGCGAACGATCCACCCACCTCGGGGGCTAATCACCTGTTCGCGCTTGACTTCTGTTTGTCCTAATGTCGCTGGCGGCTTGGCGCCAAACGGTCGTCTTAACTTCGCAGAAAACTTCAGATTTGCTGACCTTTTTTTCCCCGAGCAACCAGATTGACTGACCTTTGAAACAAACATAAACTGTATTAAAAAAACCCAACATTTTCATATTTCCGAGTCATTACTCATTAGTCTACTGACTACTGTTAGTATATTCTTTAGTTCCTGTTTGTATGCACAATGCATTGCCTAGCAGAAAACGACTACAAGATGTTTTATTTTTCTTTCTCACATCATGAGCTCCGCAATTCTGGGCGCTTGATAAAGATTAAGAACCCTCAAGGTAATCACCAAACACTAGCAGCATGTCCAATTGTTCATGATGCTGAAAGAAACGGATCATGTTTGCTTATCGATTGACACATATCACCACGAAGACAAACCAAAACATTGTTTAATTATAGGAAACTACTGCAACAAATAGAGCAGTGCTTTCTCTTCCGATCTTTGTGTTGATTTTTGGTTTGGTTGCTTGTTGTTTGCAGGTGGCTGCTGCTTCGACCGCAGAGAATGTGGTTCAGGTGGTGGTGGGGAAGGGGTGTCTGAAGCTGCTAGGTGGTAGTGCCAGCACTGGCACTTCTGGTGCTGCCAAGAAGGTGCGATTTGCATTGGATGAAGAGTGGGAGGAGAGGGCAAGAAGTCAGAGGTCCCTGGTGATCTTGCAGCCTGTTGTTACCAAGACCAGGGGGAGACGCAAGGCTAGGAAGGTACATTGTGCTGCAGTGGTGAGCAGAAGAGGTCAGCGGTGGAAGTGTGATGATGTTGGTGGTGATTCTGCTGATGAAGATGCCACAGGAGAGGTGTGTGCAGATGCCCCAGTGATGTGGCCCACGATGAAAGGTGTGTGTTTATGTGTTCACAATGGAGCTGAAAGTCAGAACAATCCTGCTGAGGCTGAGAAAGAAGGGGAGGTGGTAGAAGCAGCTATTGGTAGGAAGCAGAAGACCGGAGAGAAAGCTGAGGTTATTGCTGACAATTCTCAGGTTGGAATTTCTCGTAGAAACACAAGGAGTTCAAGCTTATCGTCAGCAGAAGTTCTGGTGTTTCCTTTTCTTGAGAAGAAGAGGAGGAGGGAGGAGGCAAGAGATGGTAAGGTTGAACTTGGTGCTGAGGAACAGCCTGCTGAAGTTCAAGGTTTGACCATGGCAGCATCACCGGTTATTATGAAGATTAGAAGCACCAGTCATGAGAATAATTGCGCTCCTTCAGCGCAGGAACCTCCTAAGGGGGCGATATTACCCACCGACATTGGAAACAAGTGTCTTCAGACAAGGAGTAGACCCAAAGCCAAGGGGGCACTTCCTGACACGGTAGTGAGCGGAAGGATTAGTTGGCAGAAGAGTGATGCTGGTGGCGTTTCTGTTCATCACGATGCTTTTGGACTATCTACTCATAGGCATCAGCAGCTTGCATCTTCTGCAAAGGAAGAACAAGTTGCTGCTCCCTGTGAGCTCCCTCCACTAAAGCGATCAATGAGAAACCATCCTGAGGCAGATGAATTGTTAAGTAATGCAAATTTAGAAACCAACAAGTTGTTTAGATTACCAGTGGAGTCCAATGACTTGAAGATAGTTCACCCATTGACACTTAATACAGCTAATGCCAGTGTGGAAGATGTTGTGGCGAAGGCAGAAAAAGAGGTGGGTTTCACAAAGGGGAGCAGCAAGGATAAGAAAGCTAGAAATGCCGGTGTGGTTTCATTCTCTGGTGACAATGGTAATGAGACTTCAGCTGCAAAAACGGAATTAGGAGTGCTTGATGAAAGAACCACATTTATGCATGAAACTTTTAGTGGTGAGGTGTTTCAATGTGCTAAGGGTGGAGATGTGGGTAAACCACCAGCAGTAAGGGAGCCTGTTAGGCGATCAACACGTAGATGTGTGGTGGCGGGTCGTATATGAGGCTTCTCTTGGATTGGATCCACATACTCCAGCACCAGGAGCTCATGGAGGCATGTGGCATTTTGTTAGGTTAACCAGTGTCTTGTGGGAGCAAGATTATAAGGTCAATCTAATCTTAAACACCACCGACATCGATGCGCCTGCTTCATCTTGAATTCTTTTGAAGCCTGCTCTCAGAAAGAATATCTGAAAGCGAGCTTGAAATAGTATACTGTAATTTCTCCTTAGCTCTTGGAGAAATGAAATTCTTTTGGTTTACTGGTGGAATTCTAACATAGACGCATAGTGCCTGATCATGTAATCAAATGTATTTATGCGCTCACAATTAATATTAACCATCGTAGTGAGTAGTTACCTACTTGATTTGAACCTTATTACCTGCTTTTCTATCATTAATGTATGGCTTGGTTACATATGTTTTCCTTACTGGACTAGTGGATTTTAATATTTCTAGCTACCCATGCTTGTTTACCTGTAGTTGTGGATGACAACATCATGCTGTATACAGTAATACAGTTGTGATTTCTCATGCTTTGAATTTTGAAATCAGAGTGCAACCTATAATAGGAAAATTGCTTTGTCAGTTGCAAATTATCTGCTCAAATGGTCATATGCTAGTTGCTAGGGTCAAATGGTTATCTGCTAGGGTGTCAGTACTACTAATTTCTTGCAATCACTCTGTTCATGTTGTTATGTAGTTTATACATGAGATTGCAGCTAGGTGGATGTCGCAAAAACGAGCTCAAATTTTTACTGATTGATTTTTCATTTTAGAGTAGTTAAAAGTACTAGCTTTGTTTTGTAATTAATTTAATATATTTCCATTATTGTAGTAAACAAATACAATTTGAGACTAGAAATGTCCTTTTTCATCTTATTTGTACTTTTTTCAGATTTTTCGGGATTCTTTTAGTTCTGTGCGGCCCGGCATGATTAAGCGATGCCTGGACCGGCATGATTAAGCGGTGGTGTTTGATTCGGCTCTTTTTGTGCAGTTAGCGGAATACTTGGTAATTGATTACGTTGTTTTATGTTTGGTTGGGCTATGGTGTAATCCGTTAGCGCGGTATTTGTTATCCGTCCAGTTCAAAGCCGTTACTGCTCTGGATCCATTGGGATCAGATCCCCTCCGGCTACCTCGCTCGTTGCTGCAGAGGTACAAAACTGAAGCCGTTATAGAAATGAACCAAACAAATCATGTACAGTATTCGACTGCTCTGGCTCCATTCCTGTCGCTATCTGTTACCATTAGCGTTTGCGTTACAGATTTGGAACCAAACACTACCTTAGTAGCAGAAGTTTAAGATGTTACTTGTATTCCTCCATTGTAAGCATATGGTAGAAAAATATCCAGATATAGGACATATATTGACATAGTTTTTGTTCTTTGGACTAAATACTTTGAACTGTCCAAAGCCGAAGCACACTACCGAAAGCTCAACAATACTCGTTCATCACCGAGCCCGGTTTATATCCTAAATTCCACCCCGAAATTCCACTATGCAAAAAAAAAAGATTCAATTACATCAGAACGTCTGAAATCAAAAACTAATTGTACAATTTTAATGAGCCTAATTAATCAATGTTAGGACAATTATTCACAAATCCAAACAAAATGCTACAGTGGCGCAATAATTACAAACTCCCAACTTTATCATACCATACCAAAGTTGGGAACTAAGGGGCTGTTTGATCCACATGGCAAGAGAAAAAAAAGAGTAAAGTTTTTGTCCTCAAAAAAAGATGGCAAAAGTTTTGCCATTAGGGGTGTTTGGACCCAATGACAAAACTTTTGGCAAAAACCCATTTAAACCCATTCTCCCTCCATTTGCCATGGGGTGTTTGGAGGCAAATAGCAAAAGTTTTGCCGTTTTGCATAATTTTGCCACAATGTTGAGCTAAAAAAATTTTCCATCTTATTTTCTATTTGCCCTTTTGTCATGGGGGTGTTTGGAGAGAAAAAAAATGGTAAAATTTGATCCAAACAACCCCTAAACAAGCCCGCTCCGATTTAGGGCCCCGCATGCCAGTGGAACAGCACCGCTGCCTTCCTTCCTGCCCGCCGCAATGGGCGGGAAGCCCAAAACGGCAAAATTCAAAACCTGCCGCCTCCTTCCGCTGCAAGCTTCCCCGTCGCTCTCACGCTCCCTGGCCCCACCGCTCTAGGAGCACACGCGCCCCAGGTCCCCCACGGCCACGGGCCACCGACCACTCCCCTAACCGCATTCCCACTTCAAGTTCAATTCCCCAAACGCTCCTCCAAATTTCGAACGGACGAGACCGGAAGCCGAAACCCCAGCCGGCCGGCGGCGGCGAGATGGCCGGGCCGTGGTGATCTCCGGCGGTTTGTGGTGTGTGTGTGCGGGGGGCGGGGATGGATTTCGCGGGGATGAAGCGGCGGGAGCTCCAGGCGCTCTGCAAGCGGCACGGCCTCAACGCCGGCGGCACCAACGTCGCCCTCGTCGCCCGCCTCGACGCCGCGCTCTCGGTAAGCACGCCACGCGCTTTCCCCCCAGCGTTCTCTCGCGCCGCTCGGTAGCCGCGCGTTAGGCCAAGCGCTCGCGGGAATGCTGCGCGCGCTCGATTTCGATTTGTTCCGTGGAGATGGCGGGGGTTTGCTGCTCCTTTTAATGATGTTGGGTTTGGTTGCTTGCAAACAGGGGGCCGCTGGCGCGGAGGAGGAGGAGGAGGAGGAAGTGGTGGTCGAGGTGGAGGCGAGGAAGGGATGTCTGAAGCGCTCGGTCGGAGATGCTGGCGAGGCGAAGAAGGTGACTTTCGCGGTGGAGGAATCGAAGGGGAGGAGGCTCAGGTCCCGGGTCGTCTGGTCGCCGGTGGTTGCCAAGACGAGGGGGAAGCGTGCTGAAGCTGGCACTGATTCTGCTGCAGATGGCGGCGTTTCCGCAGAGGCAGATGCAAACGTCCCAGTGAGGCGGTCCAGGAGGAAATCTTTGACTGCTGCCGAGGCTATGGAAGTAGAAGAAACGGTCACTGTTGATAGGAAACGGAAACAGAGGAACCAGGAGGTCGCTGAGGAAGTTGCTGTCAGTGCTCAGGTTGAAGTTTCTCGCAGAGTCACCAGGAGGTCGAGCTTGTCGGGGACCGCCGTTTTGTTGCCTCCTGCTGTTGAGAAGAAGAGAGGCAGTGCTCAGACTGAAGTTTCTCGCAGAGGCACGAGGAGGTCAAGCTTGTCCGGAACCATAGATCTCCCACCTGCTGTTGAGAGGAAGAGAGGGAGGGGGAAGGCAGCAGATGTTAAGAATGATATTGCTGCTGAGGAGCAGGTTGCTGAGGCTCAAGATTCGTCTGCTGCAGCGTCACCTACAGTTGTGGAGAGTAAGAGAAGCAGGAGGAAGGGGGCAAAATCTGTCTCAGTAGAAGCTTTGATGATGTCACCCGCTGTGGTTGGCAATAAGAAGAGGAGGAAGACAGGAGATGCACAGCCAGATGTAGAGCTGCCTAGAAATGATGCTCCTGTAACCAGGTCTTTGAGGAGCAGAGTTGTCCAGGATAATGACAGTGGTGTGGAGGAAACTCACGCTGGCAAGCAGCTTGAAAACAAGATGCAGTCTAGTAGACCAGCTACTCCGAGGCATCAACATGTTGCATCTTCTGTGGAGGAAGAACAAGCACAAGTTGCTGCTCCCAGTAAAGGCCTCCCATTGAGGCGAGCAGGGAGGAATAATTCCGACGTCAGTAATGCAAGTAGCGCACCAGTGGAGGCCAAAGACTCGAATAATCCTAAGGTTGAAGATGTGGAGAAACAAATAGCAGCTAAAGAACCTGTTAGGCGATCAACACGTAAATCTCTTGCCTCAGCTATGCTTGATGAAGAGAAGGATCTAACCGAAGAAAAAAACACTGAAGCACATGCCAGGAGGTCAAAGCGGAAATCTATTGCACCAGCTAAAGATATTGAAGGCTTTGGTAAGGATGTTCAGAATGCTAAGGGTGAAGATGTGGTGGAGCAACAAACAATTAAAGAACCTGTTAGGCGATCAACACGTAAATCTGTTGCCTCAAATATGATCGAGAAAGAGAAGGATCTCATTGCAGAAAAGAACCCAGAAATACATGTTAGGAGATCATTGCGGAAATCTATTGTGCCGGTTAAAGACACCAAAGGTGTGGGTGCTGAGGGTGAAGATATCCTGAAGCAGCCACCACTTAAAGAACCTGTTAGGCGATCAAGGCGATCTGTTGCTGCAGTGGTTCTTGAGGAACAGAATAAGGATCTTCACGAGGAAAAGAAGTCTGAAATTCCTACGAGGAGATCAACACGTAAATCTATTGCTCTCAATGCTGTTGAAAAGGGGAACATGGATCATACTGAAATTGTTGGAAGGGATCGGTTAGGAGTTGGAAGAAGGAAGCAGAAAGCAAGAGTTCAGCTTATAGATGGTACTGTGGCTGCGGCCACATCTGAAACCAAATTGCAGATAGAAGTGGCTGTGCATAACAATCAAGGCGTACAATGGTCAACACACAAATCTTTGAATAATAATTTATCCGATGACAACGAGGCACACCATGGTCCAAACAAGTGTCTATCACACAAAACAGTCAGTGAAGAGGGCTTGAACTTGGGAAAACACAGAAGGTCTTCAATAGGAATACCATCTCCAGTCAATCATTCCTTGAATACAGAGGATTTTGGTGGACAGGAATTCAGGAATCAGCAGGATGCACAAACTCTAAATGAAAATGATAACACCGAGAAGCCAGTGAGAACACAGCACATATCAAGTTCCACAACTTCAAAAAGACTGCCTGCAAAGAGGAGAGGAACAATTCCTCCAGAAGAAATTATGTCTGTGCAGGAAGCAAAATCAGATGACATGGCTATAGGGGAAAAAGATAGTCAAGATGTGAACCCAGATGGTAATTCACGCATCTTTAAAGATTCTAGTTCATATAATTTAGCTATTGTTATCCCCATTAATTGTTAATTTAGTACATGTGTGGCCAAATTTATAGGCTTTCGTTATAGCAAAGCTTCTTAAAATTTATAAGTTTTCAATAATTGGATGCTCGAAAGCTGGCATAGAACTATTTCACTGATTCTGTAAAGGTGTAAGTAGCTTGGCTGTTACCATCTTGTTAATATACTGAAGATGGCCTTAGTCCTTGCAAAATCTCCAGATGTTTTGCCAATTGATTTCACCGTTGGATGTCGTGAAGAGCAAAGCCCGGTAGCCAGGCAAGGAAATACAAGTGATATATTAGCTAAAGAGACCGGTAAAGTTATTCAAGCCTGTATCCGTAGCTAGTTACTGGTTTTTAATATATTATGTTTCATTTATCAATCTGCTAAACATCAGAGTTCACCTGTGCAATTGGTCCGAATTTTCTTCCTATTAATACAACGACGCGCAGCTCTCCTGCGGGTTCGAGAAAAAGAGTTCACCTGTGCCAATGAGTCGTTACTTGTATTTTCATTTCTTTTGATAACTCAAAAACTGCATTAAAACTGCTGTATGGTTTTATATATACTGAAGCAAGCGCGCAAAATCTTCATATGTTGCAGCTGTTCAAAAGAAAATAACTGGGGAAGCAAGTTTGAGTGAATGTTCAGGAAAAACCCTATCTGGTATCATGTCGACTGGCCTCCACACCGAAGATTTGCAAAATGATTGTGATGTTCTAACTAAAGGCACTGGTGAAGGTAAGATATCCTTAGTCCTGGGTCCAGAGCTTGTTGCTGATTTGGGAGATAATTACGGAGTTGCAGCATTTGCACTATTCTTCATTTACCAATTTATTAAACACACTGGCTTAGTTCACCTATTTTTAATCATTTGTTTTTAGTGGGCTCTGTTTGTTCTATGTTTAACCTCCTCCTAGTGCCCATTGTCATTTATTCTCTAATGATTAATTTGTCTGATTTATTTTTCTACTACGAACACAGTCCCTGTATGTAAATCCTCACCAATGCAATTTCACTACTGATCATGACAAAGTGAATAGTGACCTTTGCTTGTTTCTAATACTATCATACTGTTGAACAGCTTCTGAACATGCATTACCAATATCAGACTGCAAACTAGAGTTTCATGCTGATGAAATTGCGGAAGAAAGCATTGGCGATGCTGATGTGGGGAAACATCTCAACAAGGGTAGCAAAGAGAACCCTCTTTTGACAGATCTGCACTCGGAAGAAGATGCTGATGACAGTACTGTTCCAGTACTGAATACTTCTAAGGGATGTTCATTGGATGGAAGAGATTCGTCACTTGATCTCAAGTTTCTGTTTGCAGAAGAGTGCAGAGGAAGCTATTCCAGCAATGGTGAAAACACTGCTGATGAAGTTGACTGTAGAAACAAACCTAGCACCTGTGTAACTCCTAGTTTCTATGTGAGGCCAAACTGTGGTCTGGAAGATGAGGATGGACAACCTGGTGGATATGATGCTGATGAGAATTTGGACGCAGATCAGTGCATTGCTCAAGAAGGTATGAATCCTTCTCAAGACTTTCAGACATTTCTTGGTCACCTATAGTTTTGTAATATACCCTTTTCCCCCTGTGCAGAAGTTGTTGCTAAAGAGAAAAGTAATGATGAGAATATTGCTGCCGAGATTGACCTGAACACAAAGTTAAATGATAAACTTGTTGGTATGTATATGGAATCAGATTGTAGCATTTTTGAAAAGAATGCGAAGCTTGTTGCACTTAATCCTGATGATGGGCGAGCTACAGTTCAGGTCCAGCAGGGTGATGTACAAGAAGGTAAGCATCAATTGTGTGCTATCTGTATAGTGAATGGTTCAGTTGTACTAGTAAGTTCAATGTTGTTTGAGAGTAATGCATAAATGTCTCAGGTAACCTTGAGAAGGCTTCCCTATGTTCAGCAACTCCAGAATGTACACATGAATGTGGTTTACCTAAGGAAACAGTACCACGCTCAATGAAGAACAAGGGATATTTATCAAGTGCATCACAATCACCATTTGGTATACAGTTACTGTTCTCACCGGAAAACATAGGAGAATCTGTGGGGTATAGTGTCCTAGCTTCTGCAACAGCTCATACTGCAAATGGTGTTGATGAATTAGAAGATCGCCATGTGAATTGTGCATTTGAAAAAACTCAGTCAGAACTTGTTTCACTCCATGATAGTCATGAAGGTAGTTCTTTGGTTTCTAAAAATGATGATTGTATTTCTGCATTCCAACAAGATAAGAGAATAGAAGGTATAAAATATTACATTCCTTGCATTTCTGCAACCTATAGGTTGTGATGTATATTCCATCATTTGCATGTAACCATAAGAATTGTACATTTTTCTTAGGATTACCACAGACTAGCCATGGTGAAGAATGGGTTTCATCTAGTATGGTAGGCTTTCAGGCAAATGCAAACAACATAAAGGAGTAAGCATATTTTTCATAGTACTGCTAAAATTTCATATGCTACTTGCTTGATCAATGTATGATGGGAAATCCAATTTATAGGGTGATTAATTCTGAAGAAGTGATCTGTACCAGTGAAGAAAGTAGGAAGCCTGTCCAATCTGAAGACATTAGCACTGTTGTATGTGAAAAATCAGATGTCAATGGGCCAGGTACATCCTTTCTTGATTTTATGATCCAGTTATTCTTAATTAGGAAATAAGAGTTTTTCAGATCTTTGCTCTTTCAGCAGGATTTAACGGTTTTTTGTCAGGATATAAAAACATGCTCACATATTAAGTTCTAATTGTTTATTTTTGTCATAACCTACTGCAGATGATAATGCTTATGGTATTAGTGGTGCTGTATTGAGAAGCTCGCCGCCTGGTCCTGCCAATGACAATGATGATATATGTTTATGTGATACCTCAGTTCAGTTAGAATCAACTGGTTTCTTGGATGAAAAGGTTGGGTGTTCCAATACTGAAGTGCAGCATCAGGGTCATAAATACCCATGCAATGACGATAGAGAAGAGCAGGTTGCTTTTGAACCTTACGTAAATGATATTATTGAGGCTGCCACTGCAAAATACATAGAAAGTGGAATAACGCTGCTCCCAGCTGAAGAAAGATCAAATTTACAAGATGGGCAGCTTAACTCCGAGTTTGAAGGCGCAAAAGTTGTGGAATCTGACCTTAACTTTAATAAGGATGTTAGTAATACTTTAGACAACATATATGTTGTGGGTCTTGGTGGTGAAAGAACTTCATCTGGTTCCAGTTTATCAAAAGATTCATCTACAGATCATTACATGCATCAGGAGTTTTTAGATGGCCTTTCAGTGGAAACATCTCTTGAAGGGTCTGCAATGCTTGGGAAGAAAATTGTTTCTAGAGTAGGTCAGTGATTCGGCAGAATTTATAAGCACTTAAATATCGTTTATTGTTTTTCAACTAATGTGCATTTGATCAAATGATGTGCCAGGTACTACTAGGAATCCTTCATTTGGTTTAGCAACTCCTGATTATAAGCATGAAGGTGCTTTGTCTGAGGAAGCAGTGCGCACAATTAAGAATTATGCTGGAACACGCTCATCAAATCCCAGAGGATTACTCATGGAGCTGCAGTCCCTGTTCTCAAAGGAAAACATCGAAGGATCTTATCCGCATGATGGCCTTGCATCCCCAAGTCCTGGAAGTGGAGTAGATGAATCAACCAATGTTGAACAATGGAACACACAATATGGTTCTAATCTGTCACAGTTAGAATCAACTGATCTCTTGGATGAACCGATTGGGTGTTCTGATACTGAAGTGCAGCATCAGGGTTATAAAGACCAAAGCAATGGGGATCATGATGAGCAAAATCCTTCATTTAATCTAGCAACCCCAGATTATAAACATGAAGGTGCTTTGTCTGAGGAGGCAGTGCACACAATGAAGAATTATCCTGGAGCATGCTCATCTGATCCCAAACAATTACTCATGGAGCTGCAGTCTCTGTTCTCAAAGGGAAGCATTGAAAAATCTGATCTGCAAAATAGTCTTGCATTTCAAAGTACTGAAAGTGGAAGAGATGAACCTGCCGTTTGCCATGTTACGGAACTGGTTGACACACCTGTTTCTTCAGAATCTGATACATACCAAGACAATGAACATAAAGGTATATCTTCATTTATATGCAGTCAGATCAAAATTCTCGATTTGTTTGAAAGTCTTCTGCTTCACAATACCTTGTTGTTTAACCTTCTCGCATAGAAAGAACTGAATGATATTGTTCTACTCAGGGTTATTGCAGCCCAGCCACATGAAAGACTGGGTTATGTCAACCCAGTTTGATCTCTCATATGACGGCCATCACATTGGAAGGTAATTTTGCTTTGGATTACTAAAATTGCATATGTGATGAATCAGTAGTCATATTTAGTCCTTTGATCATACAATCATTATATTACAGGGATATTGTTCCTGAGGAAGTGCTTTGTGACGAGAAAGAGAACAGAAAGTCTATGCCTACTTCAGATAGTAATATCCTCCATGAAAATTTGCATTTTGACAAACACGGTAATCCTCATCTTGTATGCTCTTTGTTTTCCATACAGTTATGCTCTGTGAGTGAAAGATGCTTTGTAATCTGTATTGTTTAGTTCATATGTAATTTGTGTCTTTAACTTTGCATACTGATGTAGCATGTATCTGTTTCAATGCACTGTTCTCAGCAATCAGAGTATTAGACAGAGGGGTAGCAGTGGTCCAAGCCTTAGAAACATCAACATCGGCAAATGAGCAGCTTAAACCTGAACTGAAAGGCGAAAAAGCTGAGATACACTGTGAGAAAGTCACCAGTACTGTTCCTGGTGCTGGGTCTGTGATGAACATGATGTCCCTTTCCCGCAAAGACGGTCATACTGTTTATTACCAGGAACAGGATGTACCAAACGACTTATCTGGATTTATATCTGCTGAAGAGCCTGCAGCTTGTGAGGATGGGAGTGTTTTTGGATCTGGTTAGTATTTCTCTTGATGCGTTCAAATATTTTTGATTCATAGTTTTTAACTTGGCAACGGTCCCCAATGCATAGATCTGACTAGTAATTTATGTTGTATGTTAGCATCATAACAAAATCATAACAGTGTGAAACTGCTTCCAGAAAAACTGTTCAAATAAATTCCAAATGTTGAAACCCTATATATTAAAAAGACATTGTTGGATTGGTTGGCTGCACACAATCCAACCAAAGACTATTGAGAATTGCAAACATATGGATTGATGGATCTTATTTGCATATTGCCTCATGGTTCATTCTCTTAGGAATTGTTCAATCCTGCGGCCCGAAGCATATAGATGAAATCAACTCTAAGCTATCAAGTTGTGATACTGAAGTTCTCCATCAAGATCATAAAGAGGAATGCACCATACCTAGTGAAGATGAAGTCACTCAAGAAGTCCCTGAAACAGAAAGAGTAATAATGCTGCTTTCAGTTGCTGGAATGCCAGAAATACCTGATAAGCAGCTTAACAGCAAGCTGGTGAGTCATGAAGCTGAGGAATGCAGCTTCAGCTGTGATAAAGACACAAATGATAATTT
>OAMR01000463.1:831536-845871 GCA_900205405.1 Echinochloa crus-galli | reverse complement strand
TATCACAACTTGATAGCTTAGAGTTGATTTCATCTATATGCTTCTGGCCGCAGGATTGAACAATTCCTAAGAGAGAAAGAACCATGAGGCAATATGCAAACATATGGATTGATGGATCTTATTTGCATATTGCCTCATGGTTCATTCTCTTAGGAATTGTTCAATCCTGCGGCCCGAAGCATATAGATGAAATCAACTCTAAGCTATCAAGTTGTGATAATGAAGTTCTCCATCAAGATCATAAAGAGGAGTGCAACATACCTAGTGAAGATGAAGTCACTCAAGAAGTCCTTGAAACAGAAAGAGTAATAATGCCGCTTTCAGTTGCTGGAATGCCAGAAATACCTGATAAGCAGCTTAACAGCAAGCTGGTGAGTCATGAAGCTGAGGAATGCAGCTTCAGCTGTGATAAAGACACAAATGATAATTTGTATACTGGATCAATGAAGAATGATCAGCTCCATTTGCCTGAAGAGTGCCACATAGTTTCTTGGCAGAAACAGGAGGTCCCAAATGACCTTTCTGTACCTAGACGCCCAGAAGAATCTGCAAACTGTCAGGATGACAGGGTTTCAGAATCAGGTCGGTAATAATGATGACATGCTTATATATTTTTGACCCATAAGCTTTAACAAAATCATCCGCAATAGATTACTTTGTATGTTGTCTCATGGCTCTTCTTTTTACATCAGGACCTTGTCAGACTAGTGGGCAACAGTGTAGAAATGAAAGCAGCAGTATGCAGGCGACATCAAATATTGAAGCGTTCAATCAAGATCATGAGGACAACAATGCAAATAATGAAGGCCAAATTACTCCCGGTATCACTGCTGGCAGTATGCAGGCGACATCAAATATTGAAGCGTTCAATCAAGATCATGAGGACAACAATGCAAATAATGAAGGCCAAATTACTCCTGGTATCACTGCTGGCAGTGTGTCTGAAGCTGCAGATATTGAAAGGTCAGAAAGGGAAACCGGTCTGACTGCTGCTGCAGGAACATCAGTATTGCCGGTTGAGCAGCTGAACACAAAGGTGGAGGGCAACTTAGTTGATGAACATTGCTGTAGCTATGGTAAGGGCACTTTGAACTTATTTGATATGGAATCGCTGAATATCAAAGCATCCAGTTTGCACAAAGACACTCGCATGGATCCTTCCGTCGAAGAAAATCCTCCGAATGATCTTTCTGCTCCGAGATCTCCTGAAGAATCTACGGTATTTCAGAACAACTCTGTTCCAGGATCAGCAGGTACCATGTTGCTTCTGACTTGTTCATGTTACTCTGATACAATCTCTTGTTGAAATATTTTTCAGCGCCTCCTGACTCCACCTTTCCTTCTGTTTTTCCATTAGGAATCTGTCAAAGCAGTAGACGAAGAGGTATAGACGAACTTCGTGCTAAGCTGCAGAGTTTCAAAGTTTCCAGCACTGTGAAAGGAAGCTACATTGCTATGAGTGCCCCTCGTCCAAAGCAAAGTAACAACCTGAGCCAATCTGCAATCCGGATGCTCAGGAACATGGAGAACACACCAGCCATCAAAGACACTCACATGGATCCTTCCGTTGAAGAAAATCCTCCCAATGATCTTTCTGCTCCAAGATCTCCTGAAGAGTCTACGGTATTTGAGAACAACTCTGTTCCAGGATCAGCAGGTACCATGTTGCTGCTGGCTTGTTCATTACTCTGACACAATCTCTTGTTGAAATTCTTATTGTAGTATTTGTCAGCGCCTACTGACTCTACCAATCCTTGTGTTTTTCCATTAGGAATCTGTCAAAGCAGCAGGCGAAGAGGTATAGACGAACTCCATGCTAAGCTGCAGAGTTTCAAAGTTTCCAGGACTGTGAAAGGAAGCTACATTGCCATGAGTGCCCCTCGTCCGAAGCAAGGTGACAACCTGGGCCAATCTGCAATCACGATGCTCAGGAACAGGGAGAACACACCCGCCGTCAAGCCACATCTTGCTAAGCCGGACCCTGATCGCTCGGTTGCGAACGACTCATCAAGACGAGCGCTGCAACCCATCAGTGGGAGACCAAGGGATCACTGACAGTTGCATGTAGTACGCCGTAACTTATTGTTGACATCTCGCGTTCATGTTCAGCACATTTGGTGATGGTGTTCAACCTTTGGTTGAAGGTTAGGTGTGCACCTGATGGGAAACCACCCGTGTATTTGTGCAGCGTAGTGAAGCATTCTGTGCATTTGTTAGTATTTAACATAGTGTGGTCAGGTAGCAGTGTTTAAGGAACTGACAGTCGTGCAGTTGGTAAGTTGGTTTGCAGGTGTTGGCTTGTAATACAGTTATTATCTTTAACACATCTGCAGAATTCGTGCGCGGTCGAGGAGAGACGAAGTAGGCTATTACGAGTAGAGGAGAGCCGGAGATCGATCTTTGGCCTTCCATGAACGTACGCACGCACGACGCCCACTCATCACAATTCAAATTCCATAAATGCCCGCGCAGTTATACAAACTCTATAACTCCACCACTGCCGAATCATCTCCGTCGATCGCATCAATGCCTAGCGCTGCTAATCTGCTATATATAGACCTCGCGGCTGGACCCCTCCTCATTCACGACGCAGAGGCACTCCTCCACTCCTGTACTGATACACACAGATCGATCGAGGCATCTGCTGTCGAAAGCAACGGCGGCCATGGAAGTGGCAGCGTCACCACGCCTCCGTCTCGCCGCCGCCGTCGCGCTGCTCATCCTCTTCCTCGCCGCAGGGACGCCTCCCGCCCGGGGGCGGCGGCGGCGACGCCGGCGGGTTCGCGGCGTGCTGGGGCGCGCTGGTGGAGCTGCGGTCGTGCACGAGCGAGATCCTCATCTTCTTCGTCAACGGCGAGTCGTACATCGGGCCCGAGTGCTGCGCCGCCATCCGCGGCGCCACCCGCCACTGCTGGCCTTCCATGCTCGCCTCCGTCGGCTTCACCGCCGAGGAGGCCGACGTCCTCCGCGGCTTCTGCGACGCCGAGGCAGCCAAGGGTGGCGGTGGCACTCCTCCTCCGGCGGGCCCGGTCCCGGCTCCCGGGAAGAAGCTGTAGCCTGTAGGGGATCGGAGCTCCTCTTGTATCTATCGAATAAGAAGAGGCGCGGCTACGTGCCAGTGCCAATTTGCTTGCATTGGGGTTTCATTTTAACACGTGCACGAACATTTGCCTGACGATGCAAGGCCAATAAAATGGAATGAGTATACCTGCGTTGCATGCTCATGAGTCATTTGGTTTCGTTTCTTCCTCTACTTTCTTTTCTTTTCTTTTCGATCACTACGTGTTCCTGGTTGGGCTCGATAATTCAATGTGGACGAATTGGGCCGAGCCCATTTAACTTCCAATTTAAGCAAGGAAACACAGAGCCCATTTTGCGTGTACTATGTTCATCTTTTGTTTCTGAACAGGTCAGCTGGATTAAAAAGGAAAAAACTCGTCTCCTCCAGTCCTCCAAATATTAACAGAAAAATAAACTAGTTTGCATACATGAAGTGGAAACTACGTAATCTTGATTTATGCACCCATCTTCTTTTACGGAAATGAAAGAAGTGTTTTAGAACGATTTTGACTTGCCAATGGAATAACCTTGTACAAGTACCTGGTTAACCTTGCACCCTATGACTGACTTGTGATGTATTGTACTGTTCTCTTATGCATTAATGAAAATTTAGGTACGATTTCATGCAAGTTACTTTTGTCGAGACGAAGATGTGGCTTTTTGAGCAAATAAATCACTAGTACGTCCATTGCTATGCACTTCATTCCTTTTTTTTCAGTGGAAATGATCGAGTTCCGGCCTTTTGCATCGTCCAATGCACACAATTGAATTGGCACTTTATTTGCTTGTATTTCGAGGCTAGCCCGCCCAACTCAACTTCCCCTCATTCTCCGATTTGCCCAACATAGGGTGCCCGGCTTTGATTATTCACTCCTAGCGAGCTACCTTGGATAAGAAAAATTCCTGCTCAGTTCATGGCCAATCAGCTGCACAGAGCTTGCTGTTGGCGTGGCAGGGACCGGGTACCGCGCGACAACTACCCATTGATCGTCCATGTGCAGCTTTCCAATTCGCAGATGATGGATCTCTGCTGCATGCCATCTGTACCGCCACTGATAAGTGCTCCCCTGGCACCATTCGATGCAACGCCATCGATCCACCGGCCATCCATCAATAATGGAGGGTACGTACGTTCAAGGCCGGCAGCTGCCTGCATTATTGATGCCCGCGTCGATCGGAATCCTAACCTACGTACGTACCATATATCAGTGCTTTGGATCGGTGCTAAAGGCGTTCGTGCACCAAGAGCACAAATCATGTTTAACTTACTTGGAACTTTATTTTTTTCCCAAGCTTTTGCAAAGTTAAGGTGACGATTTTCTGTGTTTGAATTGATACCTAGCTTGATTAGTTGCGTTGGTCGTCTGTGCTTCCGATCCAAACTCTTCAGTCCAACGAACAAAACATGTATCAGTGCTTCCGATCCATATATCAGTGCTTTGGATTATCAGTGCTAAAGGCGTTCGTGCACCAACTAAATTAAAGATCCAAGTAAATTAAACATGATTTGTGCTTGGATCGGTGCTAAGTATCTTCGTATCCTTTTGATTGCCGAATTGGTGTTTGTTCGCAAAGGAACGGATATTTTTTTTGTCTGAATGTGTGGTTAAAATGGATGGATGTCGCCCAATTTGTCAAACTCACCTTTAGTCTGTTGCAATGAACATATTGCTGTTAAAAAAATTGTACTAACAGACATATTTCTCACATATATTCCCTGTGGCAACTAGTTGTTGCTCAGATGCTTGTGCATTTCGTTTTCAGGAGGGAACGGTCTACCTGTGGCATAATAATGGCAACACAGTGCGCAACCGCAATATCACTTTGTTTAACTTTGTATCATAAAGAATCCATAAAATAGCTGATGATCAAATGTGTATTCTACTAAAAAATTGAATTCTGCCAACTAAAGACCGGAAAACGCATATAATTCACGGCGAATTTATTCATCTTTGACATGAATGGGCAAAGTTGGTTAACTGTTAGTTTCTATCTCGATATCAATCCGCTGCATCTAGACGAAGTCTATTCGCATCAGGACCCCAAATCAAAGAGGAATAAATATCTTGGTTTAGGGTCACCATCATTCCGTGTGATATGCGAGGGAAGCTCCATCTAGCCCTTTTCTTTTCAACCGGCCGGCCGACACCTTCTCCCTCTCGTGATGCAATCGCATCGCATCGTGCTCGCACCTTTGCTCAAAGTTAATATTAATAAAGGAGAAAAGGATTGCCAGAGAATGCTTAAGCCACAAACAATATCATCATATGCACGCATGATACGTATGGCTGTCGATCACATTTTGTACATGACTAGTTTCGTTGGGGAGGAATTAGGCTAGCTCCTTGATTTGCTTTAAGAGTTTGTGAACTAATTTTCAGCTATACCTTGATTGAATGATTAGATATCAAGCACAAATAGTGCACTAGTGAATTGCATGGGTAACTAATGACTCAATACATTTCACAATTTGAACTTTGAAATTTAGGCCGCATATATATACTACAACCCAATAATTGACAGGTTCATTGTCACAGATTGGAAAGCTTATCGCTATGAGTTCAAAGTCATCATAAATCGTTCGCATAACACCTGTTCGGCTGGCTGATGGCTGGTGCTGATTTATGCTAAGAGAAAAATATTGTTGGCTGGCTGGCTGGTGCTGATTCGTGCTGAGAGAAAAACACTATTAGCTGGCTGGTGCTGATTTGTGCTGAGAGAAAAATACTACTGGTTGGTTACTGATAAGCCAAACGAACAAGTCGAATATTAATTTTCTATGCCAAGAGATTAGAGGCATTGTCAAATCAAACTATGTCCATACAAATGAAGAAAATGAATAGCTGTAGGCCTATAGCATCAGCGCCGTGTGATTATCAGGATCACATTTTGCAAGCCTAGAAAAATAAGTTTTTTCTACCATAGAAGCATAGCCGGAAACAAAGTTTATGGTCGTTACACGCCTTGACCCGGCCGGATAATTAGAGGGGCCTATTGGATGGAAGGGACGACGATCACAAGTTCTTGAACTGTGCTACCTTGTTCAATTTGGGCACACGGCTTTATTTTCAGTCCAACCTTCTAGCTGCCCACATACCTAAGTTAAGTTTTTTAGAAAAAGAAGTTAAATCTCACCTGTTACACATACAACTGGTACCCCGCGCGTTTGCCACGGGAAAGTTGTTGTAGTAATGATTAATATAAAATATTGATTTACATAAATCAAAAACTTTGCAAGCAGTACTTTACTTTTGCACATAGTTATTAACAGAATTGTTCATATGGACCAAATGTTTGGTATTTGTTTACAGAAGCAAAAGACAGCTTGATTGCTACTGCCTTGATGACGAAAACATGAACATGATGATTCATCTGATGTAATTTTCTATACTCAGTGCTACGTGATTTAGAGAACACATAAATTGATATTATTTACTCAATTGCTAATTTAGATTTCAAATTTTACTTATTTTCCTACACTACGCATTTTCACCTATCTTCGTACACTTGGTGCTACGCATTTAAAAAATACAAAAAATTTCACCTATTTTCTTATACCCGTGCTACGCATTTTAACATAATTGATGATCAACTATCAATATTTTTTACGCTACTATGTTTGCTTAGGTAAAAGTTTAAGAGTCTTTTTAAAAATGGCATGAGAGAGAGCGCATAGACGGCGGGTTCTATTTCACAAAAGCCCGATGGTTCTTTTGCAAAAATAGTTGAGAGAGGGGCATGGACGGCGGGTTCTATTTCGTAAAAGCTTGAGGGTTCTTGTGTAAAATTGGCTGAGAGAGGGGGCGTAGACGGCGGGTTCTATTTCATAAAAGGTCAAGGGTTCTTTTGAAAAAATGGTTGAGAGAACTGCTTGGACAGCGGGTTCTATTTCGTAAAAGATGGAGGGCCCTTCTATAAAATGACCGATATTCACGTGATCTGGCCGTCCATCCGGCCGATATTAATCGATGACGTGGCTCGCCGAGGTGCTTCCTTTGGTATAATAAAAAACAAAGAGAATGGTAGATACGAAAACATGATTTATGTTTGAAAAGGATAAGAAATCACTATAGAAGATAAGTATTTATCTCCTTGCAAGGTGACTGGTCGATATTATGCTTACAACATTTTTTTTTCCTTGAGGGCACAACATTCACAAATTGGATTGTTGTTATATTTCTACCCATCATTTAGAATGTTGATCTTGGAATATCCTACTCATAGTAGGAATTATCCATCTGCCGACACTGTACCTCATCCTTTGATTGCTTCGATTGGAGTCAACCAATCGCCCACCCAATTCAAGAGGACGGTGGGCCGTGCCGCCCACTTCTATCGCAGGCCCCACTACCCCCTGCCCTACGGTACCCGGTCTGGTGGGCAGTGCACGTAGACGCGTGAGGCATATCTGATTCATTTGGATTTTTGTCTCTAATCTCTCTCACTAACGCCCATATCACCATCATGTGCATACGACATTTCTCCTTTTGCTCTTAATTTTTACAACCATAATATATATCAAAACCTATAACTGTTTTTGGCACTGGCCTGTTGTAGAAAACTTCTTCTCTTCACTCTCGTGCCCCTTTGCACAAACATATAACTATTTTGACACTTTGTAGCGAAAAAAACTTCCGGCATTCACCTATGATCAGTTTCTAAAAAAACAATTTAAAGTAACATATTTATTCTCTACGGCGCGCCACGGATCATTTTTGTTGCTGTGATCTCGTAGAATCCATACATAACGGTTGGGGAAAGTGACTGGGAAATGCTGTGTTTTTCAGTCCGTCAACGAGTATTATTAGTGCATCTAGTATTTGGGTAATTATCGCCGTAGAAGTGTATCAGCAGATGGAACCACAACAATTACTGCTTGCCAAAAGATCGTCAAGTCATGATATATGATGATGAATCCTAGTATCCACGGCGCTACGCAACAAAGTATGTGTACACGCGTCGGGTGCATACCTTATGATACGTGTACGTATTTCCACGTCGCAGTTGTCCATGTCAGCAGTTAATGACAGTCACCCCTCCACCGTCCAATTTTCCACAGGCCGGCTCCGCCTATAAAACAGGAACAAGTGCCAAGGTGCCAATGCAAGCAGCACAAGTAAGCCACTAATATAATTAACAGCCAATCCTATTGTCACTCTCGTGCTGAGCTTCAACAAGAAAGTCCAGTTAAGTTTCATCCATGGCGGAGGAGAAGCACCACCACCACCTCTTCCACCACAAGAAGGACGACGAGGCGGAGCAGCCTGCCGCCGGCGGGTACGGCGGCGAGGCCACCGAGTACACGGAGACCACGGTGACGGAGGTGGTGTCGACGGGGGAGGAAGAGTACGAAAAGTACAAGAAGGAGGAGAAGGAGCACAAGCACAAGCAGCACCTCGGCGAGGCCGGCGCCATCGCCGCCGGCGCCTTTGCTCTCGTACGTACGCCGGCAATCTTCATATATACGCATGCTTTTCAATCTTTTTGTTTGGTTTGGCGCACAGCAAATGATATATGTATTGTATATAAAATAAATAAACACGCATGATATGATGTGATTACATATATGCAGTACGAGAAGCACGAGGCGAAGAAGGACCCGGAGCACGCGCACCGGCACAAGATCGAGGAGGAGATCGCGGCGGCGGCGGCCGTGGGCTCCGGCGGCTTCGCCTTCCACGAGCACCACGAGAAGAAGAAGGACCACAAGGACGCCGAGGAGGCCGGCGGCGAGAAGAAGCACCACTTCTTCGGCTAATCTAGCTACATCTCTGTACGTGTATGTATACGGCCACATGTACGCCGTATCTATATATGCGCATCTGAATTTCTCCGTGTGTGATCGAGTGAGACTGAGAGGTGGGCCCGCGAGCGCCCGGTGTATGTTTGTGTTGGCTTTCCTGAGTGCATACATGTATGCGTGTTGAATAAGGGGCCCCGGTTCCGTATGTAATCTGTCGTGTATGTATGTATGTGTGTATATAATAATTAAGTATATCTACGTGTACGAATGAAAATTTGAAAAGTGTGTGGAATTTAGAGAACACATAAATTGATATTATTTACTCAATTGCTAATTTAGATTTCAAATTTTACTTATTTTCCTACACTACGCATTTTCACCTATCTTCGTACACTTGGTGCTACGCATTTAAAAAATACAAAAAATTTCACCTATTTTCTTATACCCGTGCTACGCATTTTAACATAATTGATGATCAACTATCAATATTTTTTACGCTACTATGTTTGCTTAGGTAAAAGTTTAAGAGTCTTTTTAAAAATGGCATGAGAGAGAGCGCATAGACGGCGGGTTCTATTTCACAAAAGCCCGATGGTTCTTTTGCAAAAATAGTTGAGAGAGGGGCATGGACGGCGGGTTCTATTTCGTAAAAGCTTGAGGGTTCTTGTGTAAAATTGGCTGAGAGAGGGGGCGTAGACGGCGGGTTCTATTTCATAAAAGGTCAAGGGTTCTTTTGAAAAAATGGTTGAGAGAACTGCTTGGACAGCGGGTTCTATTTCGTAAAAGATGGAGGGCCCTTCTATAAAATGACCGATATTCACGTGATCTGGCCGTCCATCCGGCCGATATTAATCGATGACGTGGCTCGCCGAGGTGCTTCCTTTGGTATAATAAAAAACAAAGAGAATGGTAGATACGAAAACATGATTTATGTTTGAAAAGGATAAGAAATCACTATAGAAGATAAGTATTTATCTCCTTGCAAGGTGACTGGTCGATATTATGCTTACAACATTTTTTTTTCCTTGAGGGCACAACATTCACAAATTGGATTGTTGTTATATTTCTACCCATCATTTAGAATGTTGATCTTGGAATATCCTACTCATAGTAGGAATTATCCATCTGCCGACACTGTACCTCATCCTTTGATTGCTTCGATTGGAGTCAACCAATCGCCCACCCAATTCAAGAGGACGGTGGGCCGTGCCGCCCACTTCTATCGCAGGCCCCACTACCCCCTGCCCTACGGTACCCGGTCTGGTGGGCAGTGCACGTAGACGCGTGAGGCATATCTGATTCATTTGGATTTTTGTCTCTAATCTCTCTCACTAACGCCCATATCACCATCATGTGCATACGACATTTCTCCTTTTGCTCTTAATTTTTACAACCATAATATATATCAAAACCTATAACTGTTTTTGGCACTGGCCTGTTGTAGAAAACTTCTTCTCTTCACTCTCGTGCCCCTTTGCACAAACATATAACTATTTTGACACTTTGTAGCGAAAAAAACTTCCGGCATTCACCTATGATCAGTTTCTAAAAAAACAATTTAAAGTAACATATTTATTCTCTACGGCGCGCCACGGATCATTTTTGTTGCTGTGATCTCGTAGAATCCATACATAACGGTTGGGGAAAGTGACTGGGAAATGCTGTGTTTTTCAGTCCGTCAACGAGTATTATTAGTGCATCTAGTATTTGGGTAATTATCGCCGTAGAAGTGTATCAGCAGATGGAACCACAACAATTACTGCTTGCCAAAAGATCGTCAAGTCATGATATATGATGATGAATCCTAGTATCCACGGCGCTACGCAACAAAGTATGTGTACACGCGTCGGGTGCATACCTTATGATACGTGTACGTATTTCCACGTCGCAGTTGTCCATGTCAGCAGTTAATGACAGTCACCCCTCCACCGTCCAATTTTCCACAGGCCGGCTCCGCCTATAAAACAGGAACAAGTGCCAAGGTGCCAATGCAAGCAGCACAAGTAAGCCACTAATATAATTAACAGCCAATCCTATTGTCACTCTCGTGCTGAGCTTCAACAAGAAAGTCCAGTTAAGTTTCATCCATGGCGGAGGAGAAGCACCACCACCACCTCTTCCACCACAAGAAGGACGACGAGGCGGAGCAGCCTGCCGCCGGCGGGTACGGCGGCGAGGCCACCGAGTACACGGAGACCACGGTGACGGAGGTGGTGTCGACGGGGGAGGAAGAGTACGAAAAGTACAAGAAGGAGGAGAAGGAGCACAAGCACAAGCAGCACCTCGGCGAGGCCGGCGCCATCGCCGCCGGCGCCTTTGCTCTCGTACGTACGCCGGCAATCTCCATACGCATGCTTTTTCGATCTTTTTGTTTGGTTTTGGCGCAGCGGCAAATTATATATGTATATATATAAATAAACACGCATGATGATGTGATTATATATGCAGTACGAGAAGCACGAGGCGAAGAAGGACCCGGAGCACGCGCACCGGCACAAGATCGAGGAGGAGATCGCGGCGGCGGCGGCCGTGGGCTCCGGCGGCTTCGCCTTCCACGAGCACCACGAGAAGAAGAAGGACCACAAGGACGCCGAGGAGGCCGGCGGCGAGAAGAAGCACCACTTCTTCGGCTAATCGATTCGATCTGTCGTCGACGACATACATGCTGGCCGCGCCTTACGTAGTGTATGTATACGGCCACATGTACGTACACCGTATCTATATATGCGCATCGATCTGAATTTCTCCGTGTGTGAGTGAGACTGAGAGGTGGGCCTGCGAGCGCCCGGTGTATGTTTGTGTTGGCTTTCCTGCGTGCATACATGTATGCGTGTTGAATAAGGGGCCCCGGTTCCGTATGTAATCGGTCGTGTATGTATGTGTGTATATAATAATTAAGTATATCTACGTGTACGAATGAAAATTTGAAAAGTGTGTGGAATACTCTGTCTTGCGTAACTATATGCATGTACACTGTTTGTTGTCTCGTAAAGTACCACTTTCACTACAAATAATACCATTTTAACTAAAAAAGGAATAAAAAATTAGCGTAACTAGATTGTGCATGTTAGCATGTACGTAAAATGTAGTAATGTAGCGGGTTTGTACTTAAGAAAATAAGTTTAATACAACATAGCGGAAAGTTCACGATAAATATGAAACCTATATAGTATTTATAAATACCCAATAACAAGTTGTAGTGACAATAATACAATAGAGTAAAGAAAGTTGCACAACCTGACTTCCCACGGAACAAGGGTATAGACAATGAATAATGATGGGACTGAACCTTCCGGTCTCCTCGGTGGATTAAGAGCGCGCGCACCAAGTAATAAAGTAGCAAAAAATCGAGATAAATACGTTCCATCACCCTTGAAATGTACCACGATGCCGTATGTGCCAATGAATGTCAAATAGTGAAGCGTCCTGATTCTGGAGTATTGGAGTAACGAAGTCCACCGGTGTATGACCTTTCTTGGATATATAGGTTAGTACCTTTCTAACGGAAATTGAATATGGCCGCTTTCGTAGCTCAGTTGGTTAGAGCACCCGTTTAGTAAGCGGGAGGTCTTGAGTTCGACTCTCAACGAAAGCATATTATGTTTTTATAGCGCAAAATAACTCCCTCAACGAAAGCATATTATATGTTTTTATAGCAGCACTAACGATACAATGTTTTTGTTTTTTATAGCAGCACTATTTTCGTTCATTTTGTGCAACTCCTATACAATGTTTTTGTAAACTTTAACGACACAAAATGATTGTTTCAAAATAGCTATTGCCAAGACGACCGTTACAAGGACGGTCGTCTCCGTCTCTTGGAAAGGCAAAATGCATAAAAATTGCAGATGATGAGATATTGGCACAAAGGAATCTCATGAGCTCCCAGGTCACGAACTGTTTAAACAACATTTTCGTATGAAACCAAACAGATGGCATTTCCATAGCCGTAGATGTAACAAAATTACATTTCCATATATACTACTCAATCAAAATTTGAATACAGATTCCGTAACCATGATTTTTTTTTCACCCAGTTTTCAGAGTAAACACTGATATATCATTATGATGTCTTCATGGCTACACTGCAACATGTGCTACATTGCCAACGTGCCTTGGAACCTTTGCTTCTATCTTGCCAGTGGACGAAACCAGTTCGAATTTGTGTTACCACACAAATAATAAAAGGATCCATTCTTGGCGTGCATCAGCTGCTCCTGTGAGATCTTCAGTTATGGCTTACTGAAGCTTTGGTGCTTTCAGGAGATATACACCCCTCACCAAACCTTTACCAACGTCTCCAACTTCCTTGAGGATAGATGCCGGCTCTGACATGGTTTCATCAGCCTCCTCTCTACCGCGCTTCTGTGACATGTAAAAATTTGACTTAAATACTTCTGCATTGTTATGCACACACACAAAACTGCTCTACATGACGGTGCTTATTGGCAAAACAAACAGATATTGCATAGTGCAGTCTGAGAAGACAAAATGAAAAAAAAAAAAGAATGTTCTATGACCCAAGCTGTTGCTATACCTTCGGGTTCTCCCAAGTAAGCCCAACAGCGTCTCCTCCTATTGAACCATACCACAGCTTGAAGGTCTTGGGGAATGCACACTGTACGTACAAGACATTAGATTTTATTCCCAAATGAATGCGCTCTTTTCAAGGAATCAAGAGCTTCAAGTTTTACCTTCAAGTCTCTCAGGAAGTATGTAGTTGGGTCAAAGTTTACCAAAAGTTTATCTCTTGCATCATGCAAACTTTTCACAACTCCCTTATTGAGTGGCATATATGGGTGGAAATCTTTACTCGGTTTACCCCAGATCACCAACTCACCTGTAAGGTTGTTACAAGAGTTGATTACATTAGAATAAATAGGATAAAGGTTGGGTATTCTGTCAGAAGATTAATCGAGTTCTGGTCAGAATGAAATGCTTAGCTAATTTTTGCTTAATACAGAGGTGAAATTAATTGTATTTTATTATTTTGTGGTACATTCGAGTGAAAAGAAAATATCTGCAACAAGTAACTTATAGGATCCAGGAAGCAACTGTAATTCACAGTAAGAGAAACTGACCATTAGGAGTCTCAGAAGGGAAAAGTACATGATGGGGACGGTAAAGCTTCTCTTGATGGAGGAGAACAACAGCATCATAATTGCTCATAGGCGTACGGAACAGGCACTATAGCATTCAAAGAGGGCAAATACATCATTTATGCATAAGAAATATAAATAGATCAAGTTTTCAGCATGTATACTTATGCTTAGCTTTGATGGACACTTGTTCGACAGTAATTATCTTTTCGCTGTAAAACAATAAAACACATACCGACTTGCTTGGTGACTGTTTTGTCCATGCTTCAGATGCTTTATCATATGATGTGGCGAGAAACATCGCAGGCTCTATATCATGAGGGTTTTGCTCATAAGATTTTCTGCTCAGCATAAAGTTTTCCTGTTGTTGTATAAAACAATATATGTAAAGAGCTAGGGAGCTAACTTAAAAAATGAAAGGAAAAAAGAGAGA